>BLSH010142164.1:466818-488659 GCA_018402905.1 Glandirana rugosa | reverse complement strand
TAATATGCCCTGATGTGCCATGATATGCCATGATGTGCCCTAATGTGCCATGATGTGCCCCAATGTGCCATGATGTGCCCTGATGTGCCATGATGTGGCCTGATGTGCCCTAATGTGCCATGATGTGCCCTAATGTGCCCTGATGTGCCATGATGTGCCCTAATGTGCCCTGATGTGCCCTAATGTCCCCTGATGTACCCTAATGTGCCATGATGTGCCCTAATGTGCCCTGATGTGCCCTAACGTGCCTGATGTGCCCTGATGTACCCTAATGTGCCCTGATGTGCCCTGGTGTGCCCTAATGTGCCTGGTGTGCCTTCATGTGCCTGATGTGCCCTAATATACCCTGATGTGCCCTAATATGCCTGATGTGCCCTAATATGCCTGATGTGCCCTAATGTGCCCTGATGTGCCCTAATGTTCCCTGACATGCCCTAATGTACCCTGATGTGCCCTGATGGGCCCTAATGTGCCTGATGTGCCCTAATGTGCCTGATGTGCCCTGACGTGCCCTAAAGGGCCCTAATGTACCCTGATTTGCCCTGATGTGCCCTAATGTGCCTGATGTGCCCTAATATACCCTAATGTGCCCTAATATACCCTAATGTGCCCTAATGTGCCTGATGTGCCTAATGTGCCCTAATGTATCCTAATGCGCCCAATGTGCCCTGAAGTGCCCTGGTGTGCCCCCATGTGCCCTAATGTGCCTGATGTGCCCTGATGTGCTCCATGTGCCCTGATGGGCCCTGATGTGCTCCATGTGCCCTGATGTACTGTACCCTGATGTGCTGTGCCCTGTGCCCTGATGTGCTGTACCCTGATGTGCTGTGCCCTGATGTGCTGTACCCGGATGTGATGTGCACAGATGTGCTGTACTCTCATTTGCTGTGCCCTGTAATCTCATTTGCTGTACCCTGATGTGATGTGCGCTGTACCCTGATGTGCTGTGCCCTGATGTGCTGTACCCTGATGTGCTGTGCCCTGATGTGCTGTGCCCTGATGTGCTGTGCCCTGTAATCTGATGTGCTGTACCCTGATCTGATGTGTGCTGTGCCCTGATGTGCGCTGTACCCTGATGTGCGCTGTGCTCTCTACCCTGATGTGCACTGTACCCTGATGTGCCCTGGGCCGGTCTGGATGAAGTCCAGGGCCAAATTTTTGTCCCAGTCCAGCCCTGCTGTCACATGTCCCAGAAGACTGTGAGGTAGAGGGGAAAAGAATTTCTGCTTCTGATCGCCTAGGCCAGGGGTCTCAAAACTTTCTAAATTAAGGGCCAATTTTCTGTCCTTCAGACTCCTAGGGGGCTCGGAGTGGGCAGTGGAAGTTAAAAATGGTGCAGCATCAGTGGGAGTAAAAAAATGACATAGTCGTCATACTCAGTAGAAGGAGGAATACTTCCCTGTTCATTGGCATCACTGGGAGAAATAGTGCCCCATCATTGGTATCACTATTAATTCAATGTTCCGTATGTCAGTGACATTTGTGGTGATAGCTGCCTCATCCCTGAATGTGTATATTAGATAAGAGATTGACCCCCTTGGTGGGACTTTATAGGCAGCAATATCACACACTGAAGTCAGATATGTTAAAAAGAATATTATATTTATTCTAAAAAAGGGGATGCCCAATTCGGCACACCTTGAGTAGCATATATTGGTATCATGTGATCAAGCAAATACGTTACATGATATATCACAAATATATATACATAGCTTTTATATCAAAACGAGCTTTCCGTTGTCCAACCGGGGAGATGGTGATTGGTATCCCAGTGTCCAACATTAACGTTTCGGGTCCTTGATAGACCCTTCCTCAGGGAAAATGTTCAACGGAGTCGCTTTTGTTTTGTAGTGAAGTGATTAAATATATTGTTTTTTGATCCGTTTCAACACCCTGCGTCCAATTGTTATCAGACAATGTGTCATATATTGTTAGGTCAACTAAGTTGTTCCTTGTGGGTCTGAAGGAAAGGTACTTATGTTGTTTTCATCTGAGGCTTCGCCTGTCTTGTCTCAGATATTGCATAGTGCGCCCTTATATCTTAGATGAATTAAACGTTTGATCATCTGTTTAAATCAGGTTTTGTTGATAAGGTGGTCGGGGGGATCTACCATCGACCACCTATATACCTGAGGAGGATCCGTCCGTCCCGGGTCTTGTAACCCAATGTCTGTTGTGTTGGCGCTTTTACATTGGTATCACTGGGAGGAATAGTGCCCCATCATTGGTATCACTGGGAGGAATAGTGCCCCATCATTGGTATCAGTGGGAAGGCTAGTGCCCCATCATTGGTATCAGTGGGAGGAATAGTGCTCCATCATTGGTATCAGTGGGAGGAAGAGTGTCCCATCATTGGTATCAGTGGGAGGAATAGTGCCCCTTCATTGGTATCATTGGGAGGAATAGGGCTCCATCATTGGTATCGGTGGAAAGAATAGTGTCCCATCATTGGTATCAGTGGAAGGAATAGTGCCTCATCATTGGTATCATTGGGAGGAATAGTGCCTCCCAATGATAGTTTTGTGAATGTTAACTATCGGTGGGGTTTTCCTTTCCATCTAACGGCCTCTCGGAATGGAAGAAAGGCAACTCTTCGCAGTAAGGATGATCTACAACATTTTGTAGAGACATTAGACTTCTCTCAAATTGACTTTCCAGACTGGAGATTGAATAGTCCTAAAAACTATTTACGACGCCCAGAACAATGGCATCAGGTCCCAGCTAAATCTAGATGCAGGAACCCTTCAGGCAGGCGTGGACAAAATTGGAATCAGGAAGCAGCTATCTGATCTACATAGCTGGCGAATAATTCCAGAAATTTTTGCTTTCTTTCCTGTGTTTTGCTCTCTTTTTTTTAATTGTTTTGGAAGATTACTCCTTAAGACTATAATGAACTCCATGTCATCATCCTTTCTTATAATAGAGCATAATAATCAATTATTTTGGTGGACAGTTTTTTGGGATATATTTATTGATTTTTTTTTTTTTTTGTGGTTGCCCGGGAAATAAGGGGTGCTCTTTTGATAGATTTGAGTATTATTTTCATAATAGGTTGGCCCCAATATAAGGGATTGAATAATCTGCATGTTTGCAGAGGGGTGGAAGGTTCCAGATACGGGCCGGCGACCCTTTCCTGGACCAGCCATCCCTATAGTTGGTATAGCCCACAATGTGGAGTACTGTGTTTGGATATGTTTTGGGTGGGGTTTTTTTTTTTCTTCCCTTTTGCTGATACAGTAGAGGAGAACAGATTGGTCAACAGGGGATCGCTTATGGGGAGGGATATTATATATTTAGGATATTCATTGGAAAAAGGTAGTAATGTATTTAGAATGTCATACGCCCAATATGGGATTTTGCAATGGGGAGTGTATTGAAAATTGTTTCTTACAATGTGAGAAACCTGAGTTCACAATATAAGAGGGGTCGCTTCTGGCAGGAACTGCTTCGCCTGGCCGCTGATGTGTTTTTTTTACAGGAGACACACTTTGTGGCAGGGTCCACCCCACGTATGCCTCAACATCCTTTCAATCAATGGTTCTATGCGGTATTCCCCATCTCAAGGGCTAGAGGTGTAAGGATAGCATTTAGGAAATTGTGCCCCCTAATCTTAAATCTACACAGGTAGACCCAGAGGGTCGTTTTCTTTTTATAAAGGGTCTGCTTTATGCCCAATGTTATACTTTTGCATCTATTTATGCCCCCAATACTAGTACTGTCAGATTTCTTTCAAAACATTGAGGATGTTAGAGAGGTTTAGGGAAGGCTTTCTGATATTAGGAGGCGATTTTAATATTACTTTGGACCCCGGTTTAGTACTCCATTATCCTTTAGAGCCCTTAAACATGTTAAACAACTTTTACGCTCTCTTCACCTGGTAGATAGCTGGCGAGTGTTACACAACAAAGATAGGGATAATAGTTATTATTCTAAAATTCACAAGATGTATTTACACCTTGATTTATTCTTGGTAGATCAATATTACCTGAACTATGAATGTTCTTCTACTATTCAATCTATTACCATTTCAGATCACTCGCCTGTAATTTTGACCCTCCGCCCGGTATCTATAGGCCATAAGGAGCGTAAATGGATCTCTTTTGGATGACAAGCGGGTACTGGAGGCCCTGCTTCAGAAATTAGAACTATATTTTCAATGAAATACTCCTGGGGAAGTGTCTGAACAAGCAGCGTGGGAAGCCCATAAGGTAGTTATTAGAGGGGACCTGATAGCACAAGGTTCCCGTATTAAAAAAGAAAGACAGAAAGAGATGGTGGAGCTTTTGGACAAGATCTATGAGTTTAAGATCAAACATAAAGCCTGCCCCGACCCGGCCGATGCCCAGCAACTTGAGACACTACGTCACAGTCTCTCGTTACTTAGATCGTAAAATCATAGTCTCTCTTGTTGCTTAGATCGTAAAGTTAGAGACAAACATAGATATTTTGCTCACCGCTTTTATGAGCAAGGGAATAAATGTGGCTGCCTGTTGGCCAGGCAATTAAAAAAGACAACAAGACTCTCAGCATGTTCACAATCTGTGTGTTCATAACAGATAGTGGAGACTAAATCTATAGCGGCAGAGTTCCATAGCTTTTATACAGCATTATATAATATTCCCACGTCCTCTTCTCCATTGGAGGAGGAGCAGCAGATTCGAGATTATCTTAACGATCCTAAATCGCCTGCCCTGCCTATCGATGGGGGCTGCAATAGCGACTCTACCAAAAGGTAAAAGTCCTGGCTGGGCCAGATAGCCTGTCGAATATATATTATAAAAAAAATGTTTCCATCTTAGTACCCCCTCTCTGTAGCTACTTTAATTCCATCACAACCTCTAATCCTTTGCCCCCAGAGGCCCTATTGGATTATGTAACTGTACTTCCAAAACAAGGGAAGGATCCACAATATTGTGCCAACTATAGACCCATCTCCCTCCTTAACTCTGACACCAAACTCTTGGCAAAAATATTAGCTCTTAGATTACAGGATCACATTGTGCAGATAGTACATCTGGATCAGACCTGTTTCATGAAGGGACATGAAGCAAGAGATAATACAATTAGAGCACTTCATGTTCTTCATTGGTCTCAGCATGGACCGAATAAGATCCCAAGAGTGACATTATCAATGAATGTCAAAAAGGCATTTGATAGGGTGAACTGGGTCTTTATGACCGAGGTCCTGAGGGGGGTGGGTCTAGGTGGTCGCATTATGGGATGGGTTCTGGCCTTATACGCGAATCCTAGGGCTAGGGTAAAAGTTAAACGTACACTTTCAGACTACTTTAAAATACGTAGTGGGACAAGGCAGGGGTGCCCCTTATCCCTCTTGTTATTTTCTATGATCCTGGAGCCTTTTCTTTGTAGAGCTAGGGGGAATATGGGAATAAAGGGGATTCAAATAGGATCTGTGGAACATAAAGCTTATGCTGATGACTTGTTATTCTATCTTTCCAATCCTCAAGTAACCTTACCTGCTTTGATGTCTGAAGTGTGTAGATTTGGTAAATTATCCAACTTTAAAATACATTTTAAGAAGTATTTGCTCCTCCCTATCCATGTCTCCTCAGAAATGGCAACCATTTTACGACAATTGTTTCCTTTTAATTGTCGCTCTGGCTTTGTACCTTATTTAGGGACACATATCACTGCAGAGCCTAAATTGTTATATGAACATAATTATAGTCCTCTGTTGACCAGTGTAATAGGGGAATTGCAGAGATGGAAGGGTCCGTTTTTGACATGGTTTGGAAGAGTGAATGCTCTCAAGATGACCATACTTCCTAGAATAATCTATATTTTATACACCATACCCATTACACTCCCACATATTTTTTTTAAACGTATGCGGAGCGCATTTTTGTCCTTTGTATGGAATGACAGACGTCCCAGAGTAGCCTATGATATGTTACATAGCAGTAAGTGGGAAGGGGGAGTTGGACTTCCAGATATAGCCTTATATTACAAGTCTATGTCTTTAGTTCACATTTTGAATTGGTGCCAGGGCTCCTCGAGTAAAATATGGATCCCTCTGGAGAAGACATTAGCAGGGAGAAATCTAACGGGTGCTCCATGGATTCCGACCGCATCTAGAGGTCTCTCAGACTGGATATCTCCATTAACTAGAAATACTTTAGTGGTGTGAGACAGGTTAAATAAATTGGGTAAATACGCCCCACAAACATCCCCTTTAGCAAAGGTAGGGGGTTATCCTTGGTTTCCCCCTGGGGAACAAACAGGATTTTTGGGCATATGGGGGGCAGACGGGAATATCACATGTGCTAAGTTTGCCCCATGAGGTACTCTATCCCCTCTCCCGGAAATAGTCGCTAATTTGGGAAATATATTGTTAGCTATGTGGAGACATTACCAAATGGCAGATTTTTTTCACAAACTAAGACCTCAATTGAGGCCCTTGAGCTCCCTTACTATCTTTGAATCACAATGTGCTTACGGTTTAAACTCTAAAAATGTGCTATCCCAAATGTATAGACTCGTACTTAGTGCTCAACGTAACTCTGTCCCGTACTACATTAGAGAGTGGGTAAGAGTGCTGAATCAAATGCTTACCCCCATACAAATCCAAAAACTGATTAAAGTAACTCACTTGATGTCTATAAGTTTGTATATTCAAGAAATGTCATATAAATTTGTGGTTAGATGGTATCGAACCCCTACCAAACTGGCTCAGATGTATTCAACAATAGACAACCGCTGCTGGAGAGGCTGTGGATTAAAAGGCACTTACCATCATTTATGGTGGGTTTTCCCAAAAATCAAACCATTTTGGGAGGTGATTTCCCTGTGGATTAGGAAAATGACTATAAGACCTATAGAATTGTCTCCCTTACATGTTCTTTTCCTTGGAATGCCCGCCTCAATGAAATCCAAAAAAAAGTAGTATAACTCTGCATTTATTGAATGCAGCCATACTATTAATACCTACGTTTTGGAAACAAATTACTTGACCCATGTTATTAGACTATAAAGAAGTTAATAAAATAGCAGAGGTGAAGCGATGGGTCCATATAATTAGAGATCAACAAGAATTGAATATTACTCCCCAGAGATCACCATAGACTGATTTGGTTAACTGTTGTTATTATTATTATTTTTTCATAGTATTGTATCTGTGATAGGTGGGTTTTTGTTTTTGTTTTCTCTTCTTCTCCTCCTCTCCTTGGTTGTGACACTTATATTTTCAAATAGAGATACAGATGGAAGCAGATGATGGACTTAATGCAGTTTGTATACCTGATGGGATTTAGTAGGTTGGTCCCCCCCCTTTTTTTTTTCCTCTCTAAGGAATTTAGATGCACTACAATGGGTACACAGAGTATTTTATACAGGGCCGTCTTTAAGGCGGGGAAAAAGGGGCAGCTGCCCTGGGCCCCATCATTGTTGTGGGGCCCAAAGCAGCTGCCTCATACTTGCCAACTATGCCAGTTTAAATTCCCTTGTCCCTTGAAGTTTTAGTCCCGTGCTGTGTCCTGATATCTCAGAAGTGAAGTTCTGTTACTAATGCTGCCCAGCTCTGCCCTATTGCTGTGTACAGATGATTCACCTGCAGACCCTATGTTTACATGTAAATAACCAGCATTGATATGTAAATAGCTGAAACTTTAGTATGTAAATAGCCACGGTCCGTTGGCAGTTATATGTAAATAAAGGAGGCATTCATATGTATATCATGCCCCCCTTAGGTCATATCCACCATCACTTCTGCTGAATGCTGCCCACTGGGGAGGTAAAGGGGCATGCTTGAAAGTCCTGCCTACAACTGTGGTCATTAAGCCTACCATCATCTGTGTACTAACCTCTTGCAACCAATCATTGAACGGTAAGGATATGCAGCAACCTCTAGCAACCAATTAGTGAGCAGTAATAATGTGCAGTAACCTCTAGCAACCAGTTGGTGAGTGGTAAGGATGTCCAGCAACCTCCTGGCAACCAATTGCAAATGCTCCATGATCTGATTCAGTAAACTGCTATTATTTGTATGTCTCAGAGCAGGTGGAGAGCGAAATGACATGGAAGATGAGGGCCCAAAAAAAATGTTCGCCCAGTATCCAATCAATATTAAAGGCGGCCCTGATTTTATAATACACATAATACACCTGGATTGATGTAAAATGATTATATGCACACTTAGTTTCACTCTTACCCCTCCCCCCTTTTTTTTTTTTATTCTTAAGGAATTTGAAAGAATGATGCAATAAAATGGGTACACAGAGTATTTTATAATACACATTATACACTTGGATTGATGTAAAATGATTATATGTACACCTAGCTTCACTTTTACTACCTCCCCTTTCTTTCCTCTTTTTTTCTTCTCTCCTTCACAAGGAATATAGTGGATACACAGAATACCTTATGGTACATGTTTGCACTTTGGTAGAGGTAAAATTATTATTGGAATGTTTTGGTAGATTATTCAGGATTGACGAATCGAGAAGTGGACAATCCTCAATCTGAGTAATTGGTGATGACAATTTGGAGTTAGTTTCGGTGTGTAAAAGGAATAGGTGTATGGGCACAGAGTGTTGGGTTTCCTTTTTTTCCCTTTACCTCCCCCTTCCTCCCCCTTTTTCCTTTTTTTTTCTTCTTCTCCTCCCTTTTGGTATATGGATGGGTTGGGTATTTCCTTGTCTCTCACCTTCTCCTGAATACCATCTATCGGAAGGATGGAAGGATGTGCCCCAGGAGGGGTAATTGTAATAAGAAGGATTGGAGATGAAGGGGGGTTGGGTGGGTATGGGTTTTTTTTCTTTGGGATTGGGGTGTAGAGTTAAAAAAATGTATTTTTGTCTTTTATACAAGGAATATATAGATTTTAAGTGCTGAATTTTCGATATTATGTATTTTGTATATCTCAATAAAAATTATAATAATTATAAAAAAAATCAGTGGGAAGAATAGTGCTCATCATTGGTATAAGTGGGAAGAATAGTGCCCCATCATTGGTATCAGTGGGAAGAATAGTACCCCATCATTGGTATCAGTGGGAGGAATAGTGCCCAATCATTGGTGTCAATGGAAGGAATAGTGCTTCATCATTGGTATCAATGGAAGGAATAGTGCCTCATCATTGGTATCATTGGGAGGAATAGTGTCCCATCATTGATATCAGTGGGAAGAATAGTGCCCCATCATTGGTATCTATAGGAGGAATAGTGCCCCATTATTGGTATCAGTGGGAAGAGTAGTGCCCCTTCATTGGTATCAGTGGGAAGAATAATGCCCCATCATTGGTATCAGTGGGAAGAATAGTGCTCCATCATTGGTATCAATGGAAGGAATAGTTCCCCAGTATTGGTATCATTGGGAGGAATAGTGCCTCATCATTGATGTCAATGGGAGGAATAGTACCCCATCATTGGTATCAATGGAACAAATAGTGCCCCTTCATTGGTATCACTGGGAGAAATAGTGCCTCATCATTGGTATCATTGGGAGGAATGGTGCCTCGCCATTGGTGTCAGTGGGAAGAATGGTGTCCCATCATTGGTATTAATGGAAGGAATAGTGCCTCATAATTGGTATGATTGGGAGGAATAGTGCCTCTTCATTGGTATCACTGTGAGGAATAGTGCCCCATCATTGTTATCAGTGGGAAGAATAGAGTCTCATCATTGCTGTCAGTGGGAAGAATAGTGCCCCATCATTGATATCAGTGGGAGGAATAGTGCCCCCTCATTGGTATCAGTGGGAAAAATAGTGCCCCATCATTGGTATCAATGGATAGAATAGTGTCCCATCATTGGTATCAATGGGAGGAATAGATACATAGTTAGTCAGGTTGAAAAAAGACACAAGTCCATCTAGTTCAACCAAAAAAAAACATTTATATATATATATATATATAAAACCAAATAATCCCATATACAATCCTTCACCCCCAGTTGATCCAGAGGAAGGCAAAGAACCCCAGCAAAGCGTGGTCCAATTTGCTATAACGGGGGAAAAAAATCCTTCCTGATTCCCCGAGAGGCAATCGGATTCACCCTGGATCAACTTTACCTAAAAATGTTAGTACCCAGTTATATTATTTACATTAAGGAAAGAATCCAGGCCTTTTTTTAAAGCAATCAACCGTGCTGGCCAAAACCACCTCTGGAGGGAGTCTATTCCACATTGTCACAGCTCTTACTGTGAAGAAACCGTTCCGTATTTGGAGATGAAATCTTTTTCCTCTAGACGTAAAGAGTGCCACCTTGTCCTTTGTGATGACCTTAAAGTAAATAACTCAACAACAAGTTCACTATATGGACCACTTATATATTTGTACATGTTGATCATATCCCCCCTTAATCTCCTCTTCTCAAGAGAGAATAAATTCAGATCCTCTAATCTTTCCTGATAGCTGAGCTCCTTCATGCCTCTTATTAGTTTGGTTGCCCTTTTCTGCACTTTCTCCAGTGTCTCATCATTGGCATCAGTGGGAGGAATAGTGCCCCATCATTTATATCAGTGGGAAGAATAGTGCCCCATCATTGGTATCTATGGGAGGAATAGTGCCCCATTATTGGTATCAGTGGGAAGAGTAGTGCCAATCATTGGTATCAGTGGGAGGAATAGTGCCCCATCATTGGTATTAGTGAAAGGAATATTTGCCTTTAGTAAATCAACCCCTTTGGTGCAGCATTCATGGGGCTAAACAGGCCTGTCAAGTGCCTCCGAAAAACAATCCAAAAGCAGATTGTTTTTCAGAGGAGGGGCAATTTCACCACATGTCTGAATCTAGCTTTAGGGATTTTCACTCAGGGATAGGTTCACTCACCCTATTTGTCCTTTGTGACCATTGTCACCGGGACTAAAATTAAGGAAAAAATCCAAAATGTTGACCCGAAAAGCAATAGAGGGGAAATCTTCTAATGAGGAGACTTGTTCCAGTGACCACTGACTAAGATGGCATTGCCCTCACTTTGGAGACATTTCTCCTGTTGTGTCTACAGGTCAGGGACTCAAAAGAAAACTCCCTAGTGGGACACAGATGGCAAAAAAGTCTTACAAGAGATTCACTCCTTTCTAAACTTATACATAAATGAAGAAAAAAAAAATTGGCTTCAGATTTACTTCACATTTTTCTATTCCATTGTGTGGTAAATTGAGCGTTAAAGTTTGCTGCGTTAAAGTCGCTCATTCATTCAAAATGAGCCACAAACACACAGCAGCAAACAAAAAAAATATCCCTGCAGTATTTCTTAATGCAGCTAATGTGAGTCATGTTTTTTGAGGTGTTATACCAAAGGAATGGGACTGCAACGCATGGCATGAATAGGCATTAACACGCTTCCCCTCGGCTTTAATGAATGGATTTGCAGTTTACCAAGAAACCCATCCAGTGTACAAAGACAGGATCCTCATTTATAGTAGGTACTTTCAAGTAATTACTTTTTATTTTTTTATTTTTTGGTATGGATCATTCTCACACGTTACATTAAAGTGTTACTAAACCCAATAATATGAAAATAGTTCATCTGCCCCCCCCCCCCCCCAACAGTGCCCACAGCTTATAAATCTTCTTTTTACATGAAAATACTGCCACTATATACCTTTTGGGATGATCTGTATACTATGGTTTTCCCGATAACCTGCATAGTTTTTCCATAGCCGTGTGTTCAGGTAGGAGGGGATTTCCACTACAGCCTGTATACACGCCCACATGTGTGATGTCAATATCATGTGACCTGAGCAGTTCAACTGAAACAGGAAATGTTCTATCCAACATAAGAGACCAAACTAAGCATGTGCAGCTTTACCACCCTGCTGTGTATTATATGGACTTGCCCAGATTGACAGTGCAGGAGGGAAGAATCTATCCATACAGGATAAAACAGCCTTTTTTACACAGTGCTGAGCATTAATCCCTTAGGTTACACAGTGAGTATAACAAGCATGCTATACTGAATATACAGACTGATTTTGCTGTTGTGGGTTTAGTAACACTTTAACCACCTGACCTCTGGAAGGTTTTGCCCCCTTCATGACCAGACCATTTTTTGCTATTCAGCACTGCGTTACTTTAACTGCCATTTGCGCGGTCATGCAACGTTGTACCTGAATGAAATTTATATAATTTTTTTCACACAAATAGAGCTTTCTTTTGGTAGTATTGGATTTATTTTTATTTTTTATTATATAAGTGAAAAAAGACTGAAAATTTTGACACCCCCCCACCCCCAGTATTTTCTACTTTCTGTTATAATAAGGCTACTTTCACACTGGAGCGGGACCCGCGGTCGCGGTAAAACCCCACTAGATTTAGCAGAGTTTTACCAGTGATAGGGCTCCGCTATGCGGGCGGGAGCGCCGTGCTTTTAACCCCCCACAAGGGGTTAAAAGTGCCGGCGCTCAGCGCTACTGAGGCGGCGTGCAGCCGCTTTGGCAGCGCTTGCCATGCATTTCAATGGCAGGGGCGGTAGAGGAGCGGTATATTACCGCTCCCCTCACCACCCCAAAGATGCTGCTTGCAGGACTTTTTGTAACGTCCTGCTAGCGCACCGCCCCAGTGTGAAAGCACTCAGGGCTTTCACATTGGGGTGGATTGGGGGGGACTTTTGAGGTGCTTTACAGGCGCTATTTTTAGCTAAATAGCGTCTGTAAAACGCTCCAGTGTGAAAGCAGCCTAATATCAAATAGAAAATCAAATATCTTCATAAATTGAGGCCAAAATGTATTCTGCTACATTTCCTTGGTAAAAAAAAATCCCAAAAAGTATACATTAATTGTTTTGTGTGAAAGTTATAGTGTCTACAAATGATGTTATATACACTGTATTATCAAAATTATTGGGACGCCTGCCTTTACACTCACATGAACTTTAATGGCATCCCAGTCTTTGTCTGTAGGGTTCAATATTGAGTTGGCCCACCCTTTGCAGCTATAACAGCTTCAACTCTTCTGGGAAGGCTGTCCACAAGGTTTAGGAGTGTCTATGGGAATGTTTGACCATTCTTCCAGAAGCATTAAAGTTCATGTGCATGTAAAGGCAGGCATCCCAATACTTTTACTAACTAGAGACAGCGCTCAATGGAACCTTCAGAGTCACTTATGGTATAAAAAAAATTGTATTTATTAAAAACACTGTTGAATTGGTAAACAACATGGGAATAATTAGAATCATGAAAATAATCCATTGATGAAGAATTACTGGCAATAAACCAATAGTGTTAATACCATAGGGACAAATAACTCAGCTGGGTGGGAGTTAACCATGATACCACCGCTCAGATAAGACCCTGGCTTCCTTTTTTTTTTTTTTCTCTCCTACATTTACCTCTGATATTTCTTAATTGCTTAATTCATAGATTCGTTATATACTCCCATTCTCGGGTTGGGCAGAAGGGTTATTTGTAACATCCTTATAGACAGTCTATTGAGTGTCCTACACTTTATGGTCAGTATTCCACTCTATGAGATATCAATATTTACATATTGTCTGTGTATATATATTTTTTTGTTCCTTGACATCCTGTTTTTCTTTTATGTCATTCAGAGCATTGTTTTTTAAATTATCTTGACCACATACCCCTGAGGAAGATATTGCATCAAAAAACATTGAAACGCGTTGGGTCCTTCTCTGCCTCCTCTGTGCGGCAGATGAGTGGTCTTTTTAGTCATTGTTTGTTATTTGTTATGCAATTATCAATTATTTTTTCTCACCTGTTTGTCAATCTTTTTTGAACACTGTCCATGTTTGATACTGCCAATTACCATGATGGAACGTTGGTTTTAAACTATACAAATAAATGTTAAATTTTACTATGACTACTTCTTGGTGACTTGGTTCTCCCATCAACGTCCCACAGGGGGTTTATCTCATGCTTCTACTGTTAAATTAGGGATGGGGATATAACCAACCACCTCTTTACTTGGGAGATACATACAATTGCCAAAATCCATATTCTAGTAATTGACACTGACGTCACTAGTGACATTAATATAGTGATCAGTGATAGTACTGTACATGACACTGTACTAATGACACTGGCAATCAGGGGGATAACTGTGTGCCTAACAATGTGTGATGTGTGCTTCTTTTACTTTCTGATCTGTCTGTTTTTTCTCCCTGCTTTTCAGGGAGAAATAACAGCCAACAGCCAGATCGCTGTTCCTATGCACAGAACTCTGTGTGTGATTGGACACAGCCAATCACCTGAATACAGCCAAAATCAATGGCTAAAATCAGCTGACAAACTCGCTTTCTCCAATCACAGCACGGGTCAGATGGGGAAGAGAAGAAAGAGCCAACTTACAGATGTTTGGATTTTCATTTTTATTTTCGGATTTTTGAATTTCCAAATTTTCACATTTCGGATTACAAGGAGTTCTCTGATTGGATGAAGTGGAGATTGCAACGTCACCTGCAAATCCTCCTCACTTTGTCTGATCAGATCTGACAAGCTGACTATTGGATGTCAGATGGAAGCAATCCGGAAGCTGTGCAGCTGCCGGATTACTGTCACACACCCCTGCAAGTGTTAACCCCCCGATTGCACACATACGCCCCGGCCATGTTTACTGGCACGCCCATTGGTGGACCCAGGACCAGCATGGCGTGTGCCACCGGGTAGAGGGGAGGCACCCCTTCTTGTTAATGATCAGGAAGCAATATGTAAAATGTCACATCCGGGTCCTGGTGCAGTCTACACTCCATTAGCTTCATTGGAGGACTGCAGGAGATATCTAGAAAAAATATGCACATTACTCAGAAAAAGGAAAAGTCCTATTTTTCCCTAGGAGTATCTGTTTAGGAAATGATCTCTGAGCGAGATCTTTCCCTTCTCTCCTTGTTTACTGCTACTTTATCTTGGAGATGATGTAGAGACTTTTCCTTTTTCTGAGTAATGTGCATATTTTTTCTAGATATCTCCTGCAGTGACCAGCATTGGTATTGCTTGTGAGATAGCGAACACTCCGGGCATATTTGGCCCTCAAATTATCAGTGAGTGCTTTATATTTATTCTTATTTTCTTTTTAACACACGTTAATAAGTATATATACATATATATGCATACACATGGTGTTTTTAAATCAAAACCCTCCTCTTTTTTTCTCTCCCTTATACCCTACCTGTAATGCAGACCCTTATTTGTTCATGACAAGCATGGGAGATATCAGCCATTTTAATCTACTTCAGATATTATATTAGAGTCCAAGAAGCTGTCCCCCTCAGATAGCACCCACTAACACTGGGTGTTATATCCATGCATCTACTATATCCATGATTGCTTCATACATCATATTATTAGCTTATTTTATATTTATTTTCCCTAGGAGTGTCAACTGCAACCTCCCCCTCATTCAGGGAGGACTGAGTGTGGCCTCTTGTAAACTCCTGTGAACCACGGTGGAGTTTCTGCCTCTGGGTGGCTGGTGGAGATGACCATGTAGCAAGCTCATGCAGTCTTTTTACACTACACTGCCAATTTTAATATGCTCTGGATGATTGGGACCTGTACCCAAAGATCAAATTGCAGTATTGTAAGTGTTGAATTTCACTATTTAACAAGTACTTTTACCTGTATTTTTGTATTTTTGTATGATTCTAATTTTCACTTTTCAATACTGTAGAAAAGGCGATGTCTATGATCCCCCTGAGGAAGACCCAGACAATATTGAAGGGTTGAAACGCGTAGGGGACCTTATGCGGCCTTTGGCTGCACAGTTTGTCATTTCCCTTTTCTCATTACCTGCAAATGATTGTATGTAATGCATGTCCCATTTATGTACAACCAGAGCTTTCTTTTTCTATATAATTACTTGACCATATTATATTATATATTTTTTTACGAATAAAATAAAAAAGAAATTCCAAAAACTTTCTCTTTACTAATTGGTTTGGATATATAATAACTTTCTTGTATTTACTGCCACAAAACCCTTAATGGGGGACTTTCTCCTAGATGTGTATAGCACTTTCGCCTGTCAAACAAAAGGGTCGCTGGTTCAAATCCCAACCACGACACTACCTGCCTGGAGTTTCCATGTTCGCCCTGTGCCTGCATGGGTTTCCTCCAGGTACTCCGGTTTCCTCCCACACTCCAAAGATATGCTGGTAGGTTAATTGGATCCTGTTTAAATTGGCCCTAGTATATGTATGAATGTGAGTTAGGGGCCTTAGATTGTAAGCTCCTTGAGGTTAGGGACTGATGTGAATGTACAATATATGTAAAGCACTGCGTAAATTGACAGCACTATATAAGTACTTGAAATAAATAAATAAAATTAATAATTAGAACACCAAAAATCAATTCTCATGGTTTGTAAACGCAATAACTTTTGCGCAAACCAATCAATAAACGCATGTTGCGATTTTATTTACCAAAAATATGTAGAAGAATACATTTTGGCCTAAATTGATGAATAAATTAGTTTTTTTATATATTTTTTTTGGATATGTATTATAGCAAAAAGTAAACAATATATTTTTTTTTTTCAAAATTTTCGCTCTTTTTTTTGCTTATAACGCAAAAAAATAACAACCACAGAGGTGATCAAATACCACCAAAAGAAAGCTCTATATGTGGGAAAAAAAGGACGTCAATTTAATTTGGGTACAACGTCGCACGGCCACGCAATTGTCAATTAAAGCGACGCAGTGCCATATCGCAAAAAGTGCTCTTTTCAGGAAGGGGGTAAATCCTTCTGGGGCTGAAGTGGTTAGGAGATATCCACTGTATACGCTTACACCGATGTCATTGGCGCATACGCGTTTCTTCAGTGCCCTTGGTGTGAATGGCGGCTCCTGCGCGCATGCGCGGTAGTGACGTCATCGCGGCTTCAGCCAATCACAGCCCCGGAGCCCGCGAAACCGGAAATAACCCAGGGACCACTGCAACAGCGTCGGTCTAAGGTAAGCATTTAATAATGAGCTAATATGCATACTAGCTCATTATGCCTTTGTCTTGCAGGTTTTTTAATTTTTAATTTTATTTTTTTGAGTTTACAACCAATTTAAGTGTATTTTTTTTTACTGAAATATTGGGTGTTATAAACTGTTGCCCTAATATTGTGTGACCTAAAAAATTGTAAGTACCAACATTTTATTCTCCAGTAGTGTCCACTTTCAGAAAATATATAATGTTTGGGGGTTTTATGTAATCATCAGGCCTAAAATTATTATTTTATTAAATGTGCAAATATGCAAAATCAGCTCTGGCAGCAAACAGGTTTCCTCTGATAAATATTGAGGTGGCCATTGCTGAGTTATCATACTGAAAATGCTAGATGCCTGGCTGTCAGCTGGTCATCTGGCTTTGTGAGTCATTAACATGTATACAAATAAGGACATTTGACTTTCCTCATCTACTGGTTGAAGGTCAGTTCCTCTGAAGTAATTGAACGCCATGGAAGAGCCAGGCAATTGGCATTATCAGAAGACAATTTGCTATGCCAGCCCTCATATTGGTCTTAGAGAATGTTAACCTATAAATACAACCACTGAAATAAATACATGATATCAGTTGGCTTTCTACTGTATTGGTAACAGACAAGAAGACTTGTGCTACCTTACCCTTGGATAGAGTTTAGGGGGCTGTTATATAACATGGAATTCTGGCTGCACACTTCTTTATACAAGTTGAACGCTGGAACGATTAATTATTCATGTTTATTAACATTTTACTAATTGGATTATGGATGATCAAAGTGAAATATGATTTGGCTGAGAATGGCATTCTCTTTAAAATGTCCTTGCCTTGTGAAATATTTAACTCTATAATAACCAACCAAGGGATCTGCCATAGGTATGTAGACCTCAACCCCTGAGAAAACTTTTCTTTTTTAGTTAGATCAAGTGGGGAAAGTTTAAATCCTCATTATGGAGATACCTGTTACTTTTTTGACCTGGCACATGAGTTGCTTCTGGGACAGGAAGTTAGGGAAAAACTCCTCAATGGAGACACAAACAGCAATAAAATAAATATGAAGGGGTGTTTTAGTGAAAAAAAAAATTGCAGAGCTAGTTGTTCTGCAAGACTGCATTCAATCTCCGTTAATGCTTACATTAATTGAATGTTATTTGGTATTTTCTCTGTAGGTTAAAAGTCCATTCATGAAGAATAGTGTGAATCAGGAAAATACAGCCTTATGGCCACTAGATGGAGCTAACAGTACCAGCGGGGGACCCCAGAAGAGGAGATTCAGGGAGGCTCTGTGCAATTGCACAGAGCAGGTAAGTATAATATGTTTATTATTTTAAAGAGGAAGTAAACCCTGATGGGGGTTTACTTCCTCTATGTTACCCTGGAATGTAAAAGCATAATGGGCTAGTATGCATCGCATATTAGCCCATTATGTGCCACTTAACTGCATTGGAAGCCTGCGATGTCCAGCAATGTCCCTACTCTAGGCTGCGTCCATCTTCTGCCCCTCTTCCGATCTCCGGCTCTGTGACTGGCCGGATTCACGTGACGCCACTCCCACACATGCGCGCAGGAGCCGCCAGTCACGCCACAGTCTCAGTGAAGGAACGGCACGCAGGCTGTTTCTTCACTGCGCATGTGCCCAGTGACATAGGCACATCGCAGTACACTGTATATCTCCTAAATTGTGACAACCACTTTAAGAAAAATTATGCCCTGAGAACCACTTTAAAGAAACTTTTTTTCATTACAGTGATATTAAAGGTTACATTAAAAAAATCAAAAACAAACATCTTATACTTGTCTGCTCTGTATAATGGGTTTGCACAGAACTGCCCTGAATCTCCTCTTCTGGGTTCCCCCCATCGGTGCTCCTGCCTCCTCCTCTTCTCTGAGTTTTCCCATATGTATGGGGGCACTTGTGGGTGCTCGCTCCCAAGCCCCACTCTGTGTGTCCATACGTTTATAAGGTCATATATAGAAGCAATATTTCTACCGCATCTACTGTATATAGTATATGACAGCCTCCGTCGCTGGTTTCCAGTGGCAGCTGGTGAAATTTTAGGATGCGGGGGCGCCAGACCCCACCCTTCCATTTGACCCCTCCCACTTCTCATAAGCCCCACCCCTTATAGTTTCCACCCCTTGTGTCAGGAGTATACAGCCCAGCATCACCAGATAGGGTATTCAGCATCACAGATAGTGGTATATACAGCATCACCAGATAGGAATATACAGAGTCACCATATAGCAGTATACAGAGTCACCATATAGCAGTATACAGAGTCCCAGATAGCAGTATACAGAGCCCCAGATAGCAGTATACAGAGCCCCAGATAGCAGTATACAGAGTCACCATATAGCAGTATACAGAGCCCCAGATAGCAGTACACAGAGTCCCAGATATCAGTATTCAGAATCACCATATATCAGTATGCAGGGTCCCAGATAGGCTATACAGTCACCGGATAGGGTATACAGGGTCCCAGATAGCAGTATACAGGGTCCCAGGTAGCACTATACAGAGCCTCAGGTAGCAGTATACAGAGTCCCAGGCAGCAGAATACAGGGTCCCAGGTAGCAGTATACCGGGTCCCAGATGGTAGTATACAGGGGTTCCAGATAGGGTATACAGAGTCCCAGGTAGCAGTATACCTGGTGCCAGGTAGCAGTATACAGGGGTCCCAGATAGGGTATACAGAGCCCCAGGTAGCAGTATATAGGGTGCCAGGTAGCAGTATACAGGGTAGCAGTATACAGAGCCCCATACAGCAGTATACAGGGGTCCCAGATAGCAGTATACAGGGGTCCCAGATAGGGAATACAGAGCTTCAGGTAGCAGTATACCTGGTGCCAGGTAGCAGTATACAGGGGTCCCAGATAGGGTATACAGAGCCCCAGGTAGCGGTATATAGGGTGCCAGGTAGCAGTATACAGGGGTCCCAGATAGGGTATAGTATACAGAGCCCCAGGTAGCAGTATACAGAGCCACAGGAAGCAGTATACAGGGTGTCAGGTAGCAGTATACAGGATGCCAGGTAGCAGTATACAGGGTGCCAGGTAGCAGTATACAGACCCCCCCGAGGTCGGGACAAGTCCCGCACTTACCCCATCTAATAGGCAGGCTCAGGCTGGCAGTGTTGCAGAGATCGGCTTGCTAGGAGAGCGGGCTCGCATTATGCTGAGGCAGTGCTAGCGGAGAGCATGCTGACACTCAGTGTACTCGGAAGTCCCGGGGAGTGCTATGCCTGCGTGAGTAATCACACAGCCAGCATGTCCACCGTAGTTTCGCCCCCTCCAACAGCATCCAATGACAGAGAGTCATTGGCTCTGATGGCTCAGGGCAGCCAATCAGTCTATGTGTGTGCGCTTGTTCAGCGCACACACATAGACTTTAATGACTGACCAATCAGCTCACTACTTGCTGTCAGCTGACAGCAATATTGAAGATGGATTTATGAAGGGGAAATTTTTTGGAGATGTTCATTTCTTTTAATAAAGGACTTGCCAACGTTTGGGTGTCTATTTCTGGGTTACAGTTTTTTTTTTCTTATTTTAGGAGTAGCAGTATTATTATTAAAGGTGGCTTCTGAATACTTATAAGACCCCCACATGCAGAGCCCCCACAAACACCGGAGCAGGGTTGTGGGGAAGACATCAACATGGGGGCAAGATGCTTTGCCACAGAGGGTCCCCTTTGGCAAGGTATCCCCCCATGTTGAGGGCATGTGGCCAAAGTACATAGCAGACCTTTGCATGGGACTGTGCGTTTTATTTTTCCCTTAAAGTGGTAGTAAAGTCTTCTTTTTGACTTGTGCCTACAGGTAAGTCTATAATAAAGCTTACCTGAGGTACAACTAATATCTCGTAAACTTGCACTGTTTAGGAGATATTCATCCTGCATGCAACCGGTGACATCACCGGCACATGAGCTCTGAAGGGACGGCAAACCCGCGCTCACAGTCTCTCTCTTCAGAGCTCCGTGCCGTGGCAGTGACTCCCATGCACATGCGCGAGAGTGATGTCATTGCGGCTCAGCCAATCAGATGACCAGAGCACTCGAAGACTGGGTGAAGATGGAAGCCCTGTCAGTGGTGACAGTGCGCCGCTGGAGGACTTCATTCTAAGGTAAGTATTTCATAACCTGCTAGTATATGATTCATTCTAGCATGTTATGCAATTGTCTTGCAGGGTTTTTTTTAAAGTGCGGTTTACTACCGTTTTTATTGCCTGCAATTTAAAAGAATCAGAGCACCTTTTTTCCCTTTGTAAGGCCTCTTTCACACTGCCGCGACTTGGGCGCGATTTTGCGGGAATGTCTGTGCAAACTTGAGGTCTATGGACCTCAACTCGCATGAAAGTCGGACCAAATTAGTGCAGAGTCTACTTTGAAGTCGGTGCGACTTGAGTCGTACAGATATGAATGGTTATCATTGGGAATCATGGGGAACGACTTGCCATGGGACTTTGAAGTCTAAAATCGCAGGACAAGTCACACAAGTGTGAAAGGGGCATAAATGTCAGAATTTACAGTGCCTTGCGAAAGTATTCGGCCCCCTTTGAACTTTGCGACCTTTTGCCACATTTCAGGCTTCAAACATAAAGATATAAAACTGTAATTTTTTGTGAAGAATCAACAAGAAGTGGGACACAATCATGAAGTGGAACGAAATTTATTGGATATTTCAAACTTTTTTAACAAATAAAAAACTGAAAAATTGGGCATGCAAAATTATTCAGCCCCCTTAAGTTAATACTTTGTAGCGCCACCTTTTGCTGCGATTACAGCTGTAAGTCGCTTGGGGAAGTCTCTATCAGTTTTGCACATCGAGAGATTGAAAATTTTGCCCATTCCTCCTTGCAAAACAGCTCGAGCTCAGTGAGGTTGAATGGAGAGCGTTTGTGAACAGCAGTTTTCAGTTCTTTCCACAGATTCTCGATTGGATTCAGGTCTTCAGGGTACCGTT
>BLSH010142164.1:449311-461906 GCA_018402905.1 Glandirana rugosa | reverse complement strand
GGGCTCCCTGGGGTCTTGATCCGGCTCCCTGGTGGTCCAGTGGGGGTGATCCTGAGGGTGGCTGCGCTGATAAATGTTCAGCGCAGCCCCCCCTGTCAGGAGAGCAGCCGATCGGCTCTCCGCTGCTCAGGTCTGCAGACCTGAGCAGAGGAAAAGCCGATCAACGGCTCTTCCTATTTACACTGTGATCAGCCGTGATTGGTCACGGCTGATCACATGGTAAAAGGCTTCGGATCGAAGCCTTTTACCTCAGTCGGTAATGCGGTGGGTCAGCCTGACCCACGGCACCACCGATCGCCGCGATGCGCGCCCCCAGGGGCGCGCGATCGCGCATTATCCTGAGGACGTCAATAGACGTCCAGTCAGGATAATGAACCCCCCGCCCGGACGTCATTTGTCAATGCGCCGGGCGGGAAGTGGTTAAAGTGGATGTAAACCCGAAAAAAGAAAATGTAATTAATAATCTGTCTGGTAGAGTATAGCATGTCATATCATCTGTGCCCAGTCTTGCCACAAAGAGTTAATCCAACTGTGAGTAATGAGCTTATCTTTTTTCAGGAAGAGAAAGTCTGACTAACAAGGAAAATACACAGTCGTTCCGCCCTTTGCTCTGTGAGTGACAAGGAATTTGCTTATCTCCTTCACACAGCAGAGAATGTTTTACACGCCCCCCTCCCTCCCTCCTCAATGTCTCAGTATAGAGGTGGGTGGGGAGAATTGTGACATCACAACTCCACCCACCAAACTCCAGCAAACACAGACACACCCACTGATTTCAGAGTTTTACAGAGCTGCTAGTGCTCACAGGAAGGACATTTGAAAGGTAGGGGTAGATGCAGGAGGCTTGCATGTATATATACATTAATACTGTGCCATTAGGTTATACTGGGTGGGTGGTGGGTTTACATCCACTTTAAGGATGAAAAAAACAAAAAATACCCACGCTAAAGTGCAGATGAACCTAAAATCAATAGAAAGACAAATCTTCTGAATCAAACAATATAAAAACCAAAATGCAGCGCTGCAAACAAATGTCCAAGTTCATATATATATATATATATATATATATATATATTCCTCTCAGAATCCACTCAGTGCAAATCCACACACTATCAAGCGTGAAAGGAAATAGGATCCATCACCAGAAGGAAAAAAGAGACACACTGACTCTTACCAGAGCGAATGGGCTGTCTAGCGAAAGGCAGCCAGTCATATTTTGTATAGTGTCGTTCCTCCTTCAATGGGGGATCGCCAATGGTCTGTAGAAACACCATCCGCTTTTGCTAAAACACTCAAGAGTGTAACTCAAGAGTGTAAAACAGGCAAGAAAGAAAGCCTCTTTGTGCAGTATTACTGACATAAATTAAATTTATTATAAAAAGTCAATACTCACAAACCATCCATAAAAACAAGCATATGTAAATGTATAAATGTCATCTGTGTTTCCAACCAGAAAGATGGCCGACCGTCCAGCATTCCTCATCACGTGACCCAACTCCTCCCTCCAAGTTTAGTCGCATAAGTGACGTCATCAAGCTTAAGGATACTTTCACGGTAGGGCGGTAGTGGTAAAGCGCTGCTAGTTTTAGTTCTGCTTTACCGCTGTTATAGCGGTGCTTTTGCGCCGCTAGTGGGGCACTTTTAATCCCCCAGAAGGGTTAACAAGGGGTTAAAAGTGCCTGCTTAGCGCTGCTTTCAAAGCGTCTTTTAGGCGCTTTGAAAGCGGCACCTATTTATTTCAATGGCAGAGGCGATGGAAGAGCGGTGTATACACACTCCACCGCCCAAAAGATACTGCTTGTGTACTGCCCCAGTGTGAAAGCACTTGGGCTTTCACACTGGAGAGACAGGAGAGGCAGTTTTCAGGCGCTATTATTAGCGCTAAAGCGCCTGAAAATGCCCCAATGTGAAAGGGGTCTAAGTCAGCAGAGTTTCTGCTCATTTACTTAGACCCTTTTCACACTGAGGCACTTTTCAGGCACTTTCACACTAAAAAAAAAACATCTGAAAAGCTCACAAAAAACAATTTTCATTAAAATCAATTAATGATTTCACACTGGGGCAGTGTGCTGGCAAGGTGGTGAAAAAACACCCCTCTCCATTGAAATGAATGGAAAGCTCTTCAAAAGTGCCTGAAAAGCTCTTCAAAAGCGCTCAGTGTTTTACTGGCAGTTTAGAAGCGCCTCCGTGTGAAATTCTTAAAGTGGTTGTAAACCCTCACATACACCCAGTGAAGTGACTGGCCTCATGTGATACACAGTGATTAAACAAATCCTCCCACATAAGTTGTACCTGTCTATCTATAACTGTCTTTCCCCTACTTATTCCCCTACAATTAACCACTTGAAGATCTACCCCCTTTATGACCAAGCCATTTTTTGAGATACAGTACTGCGTTACTTTAACTGACAATTGCGCGGTCGCGCGACGCTGTACACAAATAACATTTATATAATTTTTTCCCACAAATAGAGCTTTCTTTTGGTAATATTTGATCACCTCTGCATTTTTATTTTTGCACTATAAACAAGAAAAGAACGACAAATTTGAAAAAAAAACCCAATATTTTTTACTTTATGCTATAAAACATATCCAATAAAAAATCTAAAAAATCTAATTTCTTCATCAATTTAGGCCAATATGTATTCTGCTATATGTTTTTGGTAAAAAAAATCCCAATAAGCGTATATTGATTGGTTTACACAAACGTTATAGCGTCTACAAACTATGGGATATATTTGTAGCCAATGGCCCCCTTAGGGGTGGCTGAGTGTTGTGGTTCACCTGATCACACTGCCCTCAATCACACTTTTCCGCACATCCGGAGACACAGAACAGGCTGGTACTTTGTTTTGTTTTTGTTTATTAGGGGAATTGAACTTGTATGGGGTAGAGATGATTATGGGATGCCCAGAAATTGAACAGTTCTCTGCATGGGACCAACTATATACACTCACCAGTATATACATCTCTCCATCTTCCTGAGGAACATCACTTGCTGACCGTTACACTCCTTGTACTTCTCTCCTGCACATTACTTCTTCCAGGCCCAGAATGAAATTTACTAGGGCTTCTCCATTCCTCCAGCCTGTGTAGCATATGGTGAGGCCTGCCATGCTGTGCGCACGACCTCAGAACCACCCATTACAGGTAGGGAAAGTTGGTCCCCTAGTGTGTAGGTACACTGATGTGCTAGCCGGCCTGTACTACTCCCAGCCCATCCTCTTGCTCCAAGCCCTGTCAGCCACTCCAGCTGTGTTGGCTTCTCCACTATTACAGCAACATAGCGTTCCCATACTGACTTCTGCATCCTTCCCAGACTGCCTCTCACCCCAATCGCCTCTAACAGTTTCCCAGGGTATGTTGCTCACCGACATCTTGACACTTGTAGTTCCACACTGGAGATCTCTCCCAGAAAGTGCTCTCTCCTGCTGTCCTTTCCGCTCTACCTTGTGCCTGCCACCAAGATCTCTCTCCTTTTGGCTGCACCCGAGCACTCCAGGACTGGGGTCACCTCCCCCCCCCCCCCCTGCCCCAGACTGGGAGCTTCCTCTGGCCGCTAAAGCCTACACTAGTCCATCTCCAGACTTCTACCCAAACTTCTCCCAGATTGGGCTGACCCGGGTATTTAAGGAGGCCTGCCCCCTGCCACCAACTCAGATTGGTGATTGGTCAGGGCTCTTTAGAACACCCCAGATGGTTACACCTCCCCTCCCAGCTCTCTGTCCAGAAAATACCAGAACTTTCTGGAAAGAAGTGGGAGGTCCTGATGACACCATTCTGTGAATCACTCAATCCTACCTGAGCCACTCCCAGCCCAGAATCAAAACAATCAGGCCTGCACTCAGTCAGGCCTGACTAAATTTTACCTCACCTACCAAAAAGCTCTCACTACACCTACCTAGCATGGAGGGCGCTACACTCACCCCCCACCAAATCCTCAGCTAGTCCCCAGCTGAGAAATTTGAAAAATGGCTCCTGGGCCCAGGAGCAGGGCGTCCCATGATCTAAAAAATGGGAAGAGGTAAATGGGAACAAACTTTGATGGGGACTGTACAAATAAATAAGTACAAAAATATAGATTAGATCTCTTTAGCTATTTACATCTGTACAGAGTAATTCACAATTCTAACTACTGTCCTACTACTAACAGCTTGTAAATACATCAATACACATTCCCTGAGCTGGAGCACTTCTCCGACTCAGACAGTTGTTGAAGAAAGTTTTCTCTTGACTCTCGCCGGATGGGGTTGAGCAACCGCTCCATCCCAGGGATCCTAAGAGAAGATAAAAAACAACTAAACTTCAACCAACTAAATAAAAACAGGTCTTCTGGGAGGGGGGTTATAAGCCTTCCCAGCAGATCAACCACACAGCACATATTAACAGTCTCTTTTTCTTTTTCCTGCCTGCCCTGTCAGTGAGGGTTTAGAATCCCACTACAGAGGCAGAAAAGGGGGAAAAAGGTACTAGAAAGAAAAAATAGTTCCTCTTTAAAGTTCCTGATGGGAAATGGCCTCTCCCTGGGCAACTGGCTTCAAAAAGGGAAATAAACTGGACAAATCTCATCCCAGTGTCCTTCCAGTGAGCAAGTCTCTTCCAATGGGCACAGGGTGGCAGGCTGACTTGCCCGGCAATTCAAGAGGATTTGTACACTTGGCTATTTCACCAGCAGTCTCTGGAGTGTACCTACATTGGCTGTAGCTCCAACAGTCCCTCAAATGTAGTAACTGGGATCGGGCAACCCCTGCCAGCCTCCTCCATCCTCCCGAATAGAAATGGAAAACCTCTTTGTGGGTTGACCTTTCACACAGTCCTTCCAGATAGCACGACCAAGATTCCATTCTTTCTTTAGATGCTTGAATCTCTTCAGATCCTTGAATCTCTCCCAACTGCTGCTATACGGTCCCCGCAAAGGCTTAGGTACATGCAGATACTCCCATGTCATATCATCCACGTGATCGCTCTCCTCCTGTTCTGTGAATCACTCAATCATACCTGAACCACTCCCAGTCCAGAATCAAAACAATCAGGCCTGACTAAATTTTACCCCACCTACCAAAAAGCTCTCACTACATCTACCTAGCGTGGAGGGCGCTACATATCTGTAGAATATTTATTTATTTTTATGCTAGTAATGGCGGCAATCAGCGAATTATAGCAGGACTGCGATATTGCGGAGGACAATTGGACACTAACTGACACTTTTGACACTTTGTGGTAACCAGTGACACTAATACAGTGATCAGTGCTAAAAATATTCACTGTTACTGTACTAATAACACTGGCTGGGAAGGGCTTAAACATCTAGGAAGATCAAAGGGTTAACTGTGGGCCTAACCAGTGTTTTTGTGTACTGTATATGTTGCTTTTACTAAGGGATGTGATGGATTTTTTTCCCTGCTTTGCAGGGACACAAAATCCATCCCTTCCCCCTCCCAGAATGGAGATCTGCCTTGTTCACATAGGCATAGCTTGGTTCTGAGTCTCTGCCTTATGATCGGTGGCTGCTGGCAGACATCCAGTGCCTGACACTCGCAGATCAGCTTCTGCTGTGAAGCGGCCCACCGGTGGCAAGCAAGGGCCCACTCTAGGCGACAGTGCAGAAAATATATATATATATATGTAGCCATTGCCCCCTTGGGGGTTGCTGAAAGTAGTGGTTCCACCCTTCACACTGCCCTCAATCACCTTTTTCCACACATCCGGAATCACAAGAACAGGCCAGTACTTTGTTTTGTTGTTTTATTAGGGGATTAAACTTGGATGGGGAAAGAGGTAATTATGGGATGCCCAAGGATTAACAGTTCTTTCATGGGACCTCCTACATACACTCCAGTATATACACTCTCCTCTTCCTCCAGCATAATCTTGCTTGTCAGTTACTTCTTCTTGCTCTCTCCTGCACAAACTTCCTCGTCCTAGCTAGCACATGGTGAGGCCTGCTCTTAATTAGCAGAGCCTCTGAACCACCATTTGCAGGCAGGGACCGAGGGCCCCTATAGTGTAGTAAAAGTTAGTTGAACTGCTAGCTAGCCATGATGCATTACTGCTCCCAGCCCATCCTCTTCCAGGCCCTGCCAGCCCTCCTGGCTGCAATGGCCCTCTCCACTGCCATTGTGACACCACAGTCCCAACTGGCTCTTAAACCCTTCTCAGTCTGTCTTTCACCCCAATCTGCTTCGATGTGCCTCTTCCAGCTTCCCAGGGTGTGTATAACTCAACGACACCTGTCACTTGTAGTTCCTCTCTTGGAGATCACTCTGGCAGTACTCTATCCCGTTGTCCTCTTGCTCTCTCACTTGTGCCTCTGTTCTGATGCTCCCGAGCCCCAGGCTGAAGTCACCCCCCCCCCCCCAGACTGGGAGGCCCCCTCAGGGCCTCGACAGCCTCCATACTACTCCATCTCTTCCACCCGAACTCTCCTCCCTGGCGGGGCTGACCCCAGGTATTTGAGAAGCCCTGCCCCCTGCCAATCCAGATAGGGGATAGGTCAGGGCTTCCCAAACCTCAGGCAGTTCCACCCCTCTTCCACACAATTTCTTCCAAAATCTTCTCGAAGCAAAGGGGAGGTAACCAAGAGCTGTCACTGCCTGTGAGTCACCAACCACTCCTTGAGCCACTCCCAGCCCAGAATCAAAACAATCAGGCCAGACTGATAAAGTTGTGGAGAACTTTAAAGCAGGGTTAGGTTATAAAAAATATCCCAAGCTTTGACCATCTCATGGAGCACTGTTCAATCCATCATCCGAAAATGGAAAGAGTATGGCACAACTGAAAACCTACAAAGACATGGCCATCCACCTAAACTGACAGGCCGGGCAAGAGAATTAATCAGAGAAGCAGCCAAGAGGCCCATGGTAACTCTGGAGGAGCTGCAGAGATCCACAGCTCAGGTGGGAGAATCTGTCCACGGGACAATTATTAGTCGTGCACTCCACAAATCTGGTCTTTATGGAAGAGTGGCAAGAAGAAAACCATTGTTGAAAGAAAGCCATAAACAGTCCTGTTTACAGTTTGCGAAAAGTTTGAGACACAGCAAACATGTGCAAGAAGGTTCTCTAGTCAGATGAGACCAAAAATTGAACTTTTTGGTTTAAAAGCAAAACGCTATGTGTGATGGAAAACTGACACTGCACATCACCCTGAACACACTATCCCCATTGTGAAACATGGTGGTGGCAGCATCATGTTGTGGGGATGCTTTTCTTCAGCAGGGACAGGGAAGCTGGTCAGAGTTGATGGGAAGGTGGATGGAGCCAAATACAGGGTAATCATAGAAGAAAACCTGTTAGTCTGCAAAAGACTTGAGACTGGGGAGGAAGCTCACCTTTCAGCATGACAATGGCCCTAAACATACAGCTAGAGCCACAATGGAATGGTTTAGCATATTCATGTGTTAGAATGGCCTTGTCAAAGTCCAGACCTAAATCCAATTGATAATTGCTGTTCACATACGCTTTTCATCCAATCTGACAGAGCTAGAACTATTTTATAAAGAAGGATGGGCAAAAATGTCACTCTCTAGATGTAGGTTGTAACATGACAAAATATGGAACATTTCAAGGGGTATGAATACTTTTTCAAGGCACTGTACTTTAACACAGTGAACTGAATGTGCATCAATCCCTGACAACACATATATCAATGTGTGCACTTTATGGCGTAAATGCAACAAAAAAGAGAAAGGTCTGGTGTCACCAGTGTCACACCTTCATCCCTATATACAACAAATACACAGAAATTTGCCCTGGGGACTTTATATGAGGGAGCACCATTTGCCACTAGTAACAAAATAACAGGAGTATGCACAGTTTAAACATTTATTGAAAAATGATCTTACATACATGGATAGCATAACAATTGCTGAGCCAATAAAATACATCATAGTACAAATTTGCAATGATACATATAAATAGCATACAGTATGCACAGCATCTAGTGAACCCGACGTGTTTCATGAGACATAGCTCGCTTCCTCAGGGGTGGATGCGTGTGTGATGTATCTATAATAAACAAGAAAAATGTATAACACAATAATGGCTGTTAAGGTAAATGGTAAGAGGGTTCTAGAGGTAAAAGACCCCATACTCACCATCAGGCAAAGCAAAGTGCCAATTTGCTGAAATCCCAAAAGGCAGTAGCAATGGATGTGTGGCAGAGGGGCTGAGGGGAGAAAGCCACCCAGAACCAACACCAGGGGACAACCAGAGGGCAGACATGGCATGGGTGAGATTGTGTGAACCTAGAAGTTCCACCTTGTCCAAATAGGTGTCAGCTGTAACATAAATATATGCAGTAATAATAATTGCTATAGTAGCAGAGTAAACGTTGAAGAGTATATAAGAATATATATATGGTTTACATATGGGCACCGACCTGGTCTAAAAATGAGATGGACATGGAGATCGATATGTATGTGCAAGGGGAATAAAAAAGGGGGGAGGCGGTAGGGATAATGTGACCCTGGAGGTTGCATCTTGTCCAGATAGATGTCAGTTGTAGCAAAAATATAAAATAATAATAGTGATTGCTATGGTAGCAGAGTGTTCATGTACAAAAGGTATTGCATATGGAGCAAACAGGAATGCTGCTAGAGCATCCAATTTCACCAATATGTCAGCAACAGTTACCTGTAAGCAGTGTAAAACAGCATGCATCAGTCACAGGAATCAGTTGTGTGTGAATAACAGGCTGTGATATCCTCTGTGAATATATAAGGAATCTTCGCTTGAAGGGAGCCAATTATTATGTTATATATTTTTCTTGTTTATTATAGATACATCACATACGCATCCACCCCTGAGGAAGCGACCTGTGTCTCCCGAAACACGCCGGGTTCACTAGATGCCTGTACATACTGTATGCTATTTATATGTATCATTGCAAATTTGTACTATGATGTATTTTATTGGCTCAGCAATTGTTATGCTATCCATGTATGTAAGATCATTTTTCAATAAATGTTCAAACTGTGCATACTCCTGTTACTTTGTTACTAGTGGCAAATGGTTCTCACCTCATATAAAGTCCCAGGGCAAATTTCTGTGTATTTATGGCGTAAATGGGCTGTTTTAGTTGCTTTAATAAGAGTAATTTCTTAAGAATGTCTATTTTTTCCCAGTTGAAAGCCTGTAATAAGCTTATATGTGCTATTATTATTGGGAGGTTTGATGTCTACAGGCAGAATTGGAACAATTTCCATGTGGATTTGAAACAGTAAAATATTTACTTTTGTTGCAATCTCAAAGCAATTATCATGAAATGCTCTATTAGCCGTCATACGAGCAAACAGCTGGACATTCTCCCAGCAGGAAGATGAAATAATTGCTCTGACCTTATCTCTGAAAATGAATAGATTAGCAGATTAATTTACTAAAGATGTAATAGTTTTCTTTTCGAGGTATAAGTGCCGGACACCTGAGAATGTGACTGAGCCATTAACCTGTTCTGTGTGTATGATAATGATGATAACGAATCAAATCTCATTATGTAATACATTGTGCAGTTCAAGGAAGCCTAAGCTATATACAGTACACTGTTAGTGGATGAACATGGTGGCTATTGGGCACCAAATTTCAGTCTTAAAGAAAACTCCTCTTTTTGAACTTTTTAACACCATCCGACCCAAAACTTATGTGTCAGTTTTTTATATATAGTAGAGAGAGAAAGAGCTAAAATGATCCTTAGGCTACTTTCACACTGAGTCGTTTTTTCAGGCGCTTTTGCGCTAAAAATAGAGCCTATAAAGCGCCTGAAAAGCTCATCCCAATGCACCCCAGTGTGAAAGCCCAAGTGCTTTCACACTGGGGCGATGTGCTTGCAGGACGTTAGGAAAAGCTCTGCAAGCAGCATCTTTAGGGCGGTGCGGTGAGCAGTGTATACACCGTTCCTCCACTGCCCCTGCCATTGAAATCAATAGGCAGCGCTTAAGAAGCGGCTAAACACCGCTTCGGCCTGTGGCTTGTGGCCTGCCACTCATTGTGCCTGGATTGTTGACCTGTGAGTCTGGAGTATGTTCCTGCCGTACCCGAATGCTGCCCTGTGTACTGGCCTGTAACCTTGATGTGCCAAAGACTTAATCCCCTGTGCCCTGCCTGTGTTGAGGACTTACCACCCTATTGTGCCAAGGACTCAATTCCCTGTGTCCTGCCTGGATCTCCTGATGCCAAGACCCCCACATCCACTTTTCTACAATGTAAAGTAGTGAGTGTACAGCTTTTATAACAGTGTACATTTGCTACCCCCTCAAAATAACACACAGCCATTAATTTCTAAACCACTGGCAACAAAAGTGAGTGCACCCCAGTGAAAATGTCCAAATTGGGCCCAAAGTGTCAATATTTTGTGTGGCCATCATTATTTTCCAGCACTGCCTTAACCCTCTTGGGCATGGAGTTCATCAGAGCTTCACAGGTTGCGACTGGAGTCCTCTTCCACTCCTCCATGACCAAACTGGTGGATGTTAGAGACCTTACGCTCCCCCACCTTCCGTTTGAGGATGCCTCACAGATGCTCAGTAGGGTTTAGGTCTGGAGACATGCTTGGCCAGTCCATCACCTTTACCCTCAGCTTCTTTAGCAAGGCAGAGGTCATCTTGGAGGTGTGTTTGGGGTTGTTACCATGTTGGAATACTGCCCTGCGGTCCAGTCTCTGAAGGGAGGGGATCATGCTCTGCTTCAGTATGTCACAGTACATGTTGGCATTCATAGTTCCCTCAGTGAACTGTAGCTCCACAGTGCCGGCAGCACTCATGCAGCCCCAGACCATGACACTCCCACCCAGGGGCGGATCCAGAGTCTAGTCTCGGGAAGGGCACTGCCATAAAATAAGGTGTTGCTTACAGAACTGAATTTAACTTATAATACAGTGTACAGTATACAAAGGTAAGTAGTAGGTAGGGCAGTGTACAGAGGTCAGTAGTAGGTAGGGCAGTGCACAGAGGTCAGTAGTATGCAGGGCAGTGTACAGAGGTCAGTAGTAGGTAGGGCAGTGTACAGAAGTCAGTAGGATATAGACCAGTGTACAGAGGTCAGTAGTATGTAGGGAAATGTACAGAGGTCAGTAGTATATAGGGCAGTGTACAGAGGTCAGTAGTATGCAGGGCAGTGTACAGAGGTCAGTAGTATGCAGGGCAGTGTACAGAGGTCAGCAGTAAGTAGGGCAGTGTACAGAGGTTAGTGGTATGTAGGGCAGTGTACAGAGATCATTAGTATGTAGGGCAGTTTAAAGAGGCCAGTAGTATGTAGATCAGTAGTATGTAGGGCAGTGTACAGAGATCAGTAGTATGTAAGGCAGTGTACAGAGGTCAGTAGGATGTACAGCAGTGTACAGAGGTCAATAGTATGTAGGGCAGTGTAAAGGGGTCAGTAGTATGTAGGAGAGTTTACAGAGGTCAGTAGTAGGTAAGGCAGTGTACAGATGTCAGTAGTAGGTAAGGCAGTATGCTGAGGTCCGTAGTAGGTAAGGCAGTGTACAGAGGTCAGTAGTAGGTAAGGCAGTGTACAGAGGTCAGTAGTATCTAGGACAGTGTCCAGAGGTCAGTAGTATGTAGATCAGTGGTATGTAGGGCAGTGTACAGAGATCAGTAGTATGTAGGGAAGTGTACGGAGGTCAGTAGTATGTAGATCAGTGTTATGTAGGGCAGTGTACAGAGATCAGTAGTATGTAGGGAAGTGTACGGAGGTCAGTAGGATATAGAGCAGTGTACGGAGGTCAATAGTAGGTAGGGCAGTGTACAAAGGTCAGTGGTATGTCGTATGTAGGGCAGTGTACAGAGGTCAGTAGTATGTAGATCAGTAGCATGTAGGGCAGTGTACAGAGATCAGAAGTTTGTAGGGCAGTGTACAAAGGTCAATAGTATGTAGGGCAGTGTACAGACGTCAGTAGTAGGTAGGGCAGTATACAGAGGTCAGTAGTATCTAGGGCAGTGTACAGAGGTCAGTAATAGGTAAGGCAGTGTACAGAGGTCAATAGTATGTAGGGCAGTGTACAGAGGTCAGTAGTAGTCAAGGCAGTGTACAGAGGTCAGTAGGATGTAGGGCAGTGTACAGAGGTCAGTAGTATGAAGGGCAGTGTACAGAGGTCAGTCGTATGTAGGGCAGTGTACAGAGGTCAGTAGTATGTAAATCAGTAGTATGCAGGGCAGTGTACAGAGGCCAGCAGTAGGTAGGGCAGTGTACAAAGGTCAGTAATATGTAGGGCAGTGTAAAGAGGTCAGTAGTATGTAGGGCAGTGTACAGAGGTCAGTAGTATGTAGATCAGTAGTATGTAGGGCAGTGTACAGAGGTCAGTAGTATGTAGGGCAGTGTACAGAGGTCAGTAGTAGGTAGGGCAGTGTGCAGAGGTCAAAAGGATGTAGGGCAGTGTACAGGGAACAGTAGGGCAGAGAGCAGGGGGTCAGCAGGGCAGAGGACAAGAGTTGGCAGGACAGAGGATAAGGGGTAGGTAGGGCAGAGGACAGGGGGCAACAGGACAATGTACGGGGGTCAGTGGGATGAAGAGCAGTAGAGACGGGATGACAAGGGACATGTGACGGGATGTAGGAAAACTGGAGACGTGTGACGGGATGGATGATGACTGGAGACATGTGACG
>BLSH010142164.1:384695-412385 GCA_018402905.1 Glandirana rugosa | reverse complement strand
GTCCTGGAGCACCAGGACAATGGAATTGCCCACAAAATGACCCCATTTTGGAAAGAAAACACCCCAACGTATAATCTATGAGGCATAATGAGTCTTTTGAACATGTCATTTTTTTCCAGAAGTTTTTGGAAAATGTGGAAAAAAATGAAAACGCTTTTATTTTTACACAAAGTTGTCCATTTATATGATATTTCCAACACATAGCATGTACATAGCAAAAATGACACCCCAAAATACATTCTACTACTCCCCCCGAGTATGGCGATACCACATGTGTGAGACTTTTACAGGTGATGTTTACTCATGGGTGTGACGGTCACTGACAGGTGATTGGCAATGGGCACTGATGGGTGACTGGCGGTGGTCACTGATGGGTGACTGGCTGTGGTCATTGATGGGTGATGGGTGACTGGCTGTGGTCATTGATGGGTGATGGGTGTCTGGCGGTGGTCACTGATGGGTGAGGGTGTCTGGTGGTGGTCACTGATGGGTGACGGGTCTCTGGTGGTGGTCACTGATGGGTGACGGGTGTCTGGTGGTGGTCACTGATGGCTGACTGGTGGTGATCACTGATGGGTGATGGGTGTCTAGTGGTGGTCATTGATGGGTGACTGGTGGAGGTCACTGATGGGTGACAGGTGACTGGTGGTGGTCACTGATGGGTCATGGGTGACTGGCGGTGGTAACTGATGGGTGCCGCGTGTCTGGCGGTGGTCACTGATGGGTCATGGGTGATTGGCGGTGGTCACTGATGGGTGCCGCGTGTCTGGCGGTGGTCACTGATGGGTGCCGCGTGTCTGGCGGTGGTCACTAATGGGTGACCGGTGTCTGGTGGTGATCATTAATGCATGACGGGTGACTGGCGGTGGTCACAGATGCGTGACAGGTGACTGGTGGTGGTCACAGATGTGTGACGGGTGACAGGTGACTTTGGATGTGATCGGCTGTGAAGTAGATCACAGCCGATCACAAGGTAACAGCCGCTGGCCGGTGACAGGCAGTGTTCCTCAGGAACACGCCGCCACCGACGTGCACACGCAGCACGCTCCCGATCGTGTGCAAGCGCCGTGCGAACGGCGGGCGTGCCATTTGTGATCAGCCGTGACTTCGTCACGGCCGATCACGGCCGATCACATGGTGAACAGCCATAACCAATGGCTGTTCACCCCTGTCGGTGAAGCGGTGTGTCCTGGGGACACGCGACACGGACAGAGCCGGGATGCGCGCGCCCGATCGCGCGCAATCCCGGCTTAAAGGGAGGACGTCATATGACGTCCACCCGGAGTAATAGCAGGTCTGCCCCGCCGTCATTTGACGGTGGGCGGACCTGAGGTGGTTAGGAAGGCACATATACAGGACCATGTGAAGTTTGCCAATGAACGTCTAAATGATTCAGAGAAGAATTGGGAGAAAGTGCTGTGGTCAGATGAGACCAAAATTGAGCTCTTTGGCATTAACTCAACTCGCCGTGTTTGGACGAAAGAATAATGTTGACTATGACCCTAAGAACACCATCCCTACAGTCAAGCACACTGAGAAAAATGATTCTGTTGGCATGTAATATTAACATAAAAATATTATAATTTTCAACAAATAAATAAATGTTAATGTGTTAATGATGTTTTAAGTACCTTACTTATTTTCATTCTTCTTAGTTCTTAAAACACACCTTTTACATTTACAAAAATAATGTATAATATTGAGTAATCCAGACAAAACTTTTAAGGTATGTGCATTGCCATATTCTAATTAAGTTACATTTACTTAAAAAAGTAAATTATCTTTTCATTTGATTGAAATTGCGGCATGTTTGCCAAACGTGCAACTGCACGAGTTTTGATGCTGTCATTTTAAAGAGTTCAAAATCTTTTGGAACTTTGAAAGCCTGCACAAGGTAGTTCCCATACATTTGAGGCCCATCAGGACAAAAGAGCGCCAACAGTGACCAATATTTTTCCAAGTCACTACAAAGCCATGCAATGCCATTGAAAGGTAAGAGTGAACACTGAACAAATTATTGTTCAGATGCTTTAAATGTTGCTTAACGTACCATCCAAAATGTTTATTTTATTTGCAGATTAATATATTTATAATAAATGGACATACATCCGTTGTATACACCACACTTGTGCGCAGGCAAAGTTTGAATTATGTGACCTCAAGCCCCACCCAATTCGGACCCCATGTTCTTAAAATTTAAAAACAAAGATAGCATTATTGTGCTGCATCTGTGCTGATTTGTGCTGCAAAAATTAACGTTTGTGCCATTTGGTTTCAGAGATATTACTCATAATAGTTGATGAAACCCCGCCCACTTTGCACCCCATGCTTTTAAACTTTAAAAACAATTATACCATTTGTTTGTGCTGTCTGTTCCATTTTGGAGATATTGGAATTCAAATTCAGATTATGTAACATCAAACCCAGCCCACTTTGCACCCAATGCTATTAACCACTTGCCGACCCCCCGCCGTAGTGTGATGGCGGCAAGATGGCTCGTTATCGCGAAGCGCCGTCACAGGACGGGACCGCGATAACTAGTATTGTGAGCGCATGCACGTGCTCACTGTGTTCGGGGGGGGGGGGGCAGCGAGCGGGTAGGGTGGACTCGATCGCCGCCGGCTACCCGCAATGGCCCCCCCGCAGTGAAAGAACGGAGGTCCGTCTAAGTAAACACGGATCTCCTTTCTCATAGAGGGGGAAGGGATGTGATCACAGGCTTCCTGTATATGGAAGCCATGGTCACTCCCTTTCCCCAGCCAGGCCAGCCCCCATACAGTTAGAACACACCCAGGAAACACAGTTAACCCTTAGAGCACCCCCTCCAGGTTAACCCCTTCACTGCCAATGGCATTTACACAGTAATCAGTGCATTTCTATAGCACTGATCGCTGGATAACTGCCAATGGTCCCAAAAAAGTGTCAAAATGGTCCGACATGTCCGCTGCAATATCGCAGTACCGCTAAAAATCGCAGATCGCCGCCATTACTAGTAAAAAAAAAATAAATAAATAAAAGCCCCAGAAATGAATTCTCATCATCCGTAAACGCGGCCACTTTTGCGCAAACCAATCAATAAACGCTGATTGTGATTTTTTTATCACAAATATGAGGAAGAATATAAATCGACCAAAACCGATGAAAAAAAATGTTTTTTTATATTTTATTTTGGATTTGTATTTTAGGAAAAAGTAAGAAATTTGGGTTTTTTTGCAAAATTGTCGCTCTTCTTTTGTTTATAACGGCGATCAGAAATGACGCAGCGGTGATCAAATACCACCAAAAGAAAGCTCTATTGTTGGGAAAAAAAGGACGCAAATTTCATTTGGGTACAACGTCGCACGACCGCGCAATTTTCAGTTAAAGCGACGCAGTGCCGAATCGCAAAAAGGGCTCCGGTCCTAAAGCTGGAAATCCTTCCTTTCCTTAAGTGGTTAAAAACCCATAAAATAACTAATACAAGTATTCTTAAAATTTCTTGTTATTGGCTTTTCAGTTAGCTTACAAAACTGGAGTCTGCTTGACATTTGATATAAATCCGCTTCTCTGCATTTTTGGGGGGGGGGGGGGTGCACCTGCTCAGTGATCATATTGCTGACCTCCTGTCTCTGTGCAGACTGAGACTGATTGCAGAATATAGTGATTATTGCAGTAGGTGTGCGCCTGTCATTAGAACTGCTGGCTTCTTGCAGGGTACTTTTTACTTTCTGTGCCATCCTGATAATTAAGGCAGTAAAAGTACATTTATTAACTTACAAGAGCTAAGAGTTGCTGTTAATTACAGAAGTGAAAATATTTCCTGTAAGGAATGAGTGTTTAATTTGCATTGAGGGTTTAGCAAATTAGTCACATTTATGTAAGATATTAAAAGAAACTGCATGAGCTTTCTTTTTTTTTTGGCACCTCCAGACACTAATTCCTGAGCTGACATGCTGATCCTTTGGCTACAGTACTGAGACAGGGCAATTGATACCATGTGTATTGTTTAGAGTAGCTGTCTCCAAATCGTAGCCCTTGGGCTGAATGCAGCCCTTTCCATACAGTACCTTTATCTGGCCCTTGGGGCACTATTCCTCCCACTGATAGTAGACACTATCCCTCATACTGACACCAACAATGGGGCAATAATTCCTGCACTGACACCAAGGATAGGGCACTATTCCTCCCACTGACACCAATGATGGGGCACTACTCCTTCCACTGACACCAATGATGGGGCACTATTCCTTCCACTGACACCAATGATAGGGCACTATTCATCCCACTGATACAAGGCACTATCCCTCGTACTGACACCAACAATGGGGCAATAATTCCTGCACTGACACCAACGATGGAGCACTATTCCGCCCACTGACACCAATGATGGGGCACTACTCCTCCCACTGACACCAATGATGGGGCACTACTCCTCCCACTGACACCAATGATGGGGCACTATTCCTTCCACTGACACCAATGACAGGGCACTATTCCTCCCACTGATACAATCCCACTGATATCCCTCACACTGACACCAACAATGGGGCAATAATTCCTGCACTGACACCAATGATGGAGCACTCTACCTCCCACTGATACCAATGATGGGGCACTATTCCTCCCACTGACACCAACGATGGAGCACTATTCCTCCCACTGACACCAATGATGGGGCACTACTCCTCCCACTGACACCTACAATAAGGAACTATTCCTCCCACTGACACCAACGATGGAACACCATCCCTTGCACTGACACCAACAATGGGGCAATAATTCCTACACTGACACCGATGATGGGCACTATTCCTTCCACTGGAACCAATAATGAGGCATTATTCCTCTAACTGACACCAATGATTTACTAAAGGCAAACAGATTGTACATTTGCTCCAGAGCTTAGCAAATGAGGGGAAGCTCTGATGATTTCCATCATCCAATCACGTGCAAGCAAAAATGCTGTTCTTTTTTCCGTGCATGTGATTGGGTGTTCTTTGCAAAGTGAAGCTTCACCTCATTTACTAAGCTCTGTAGCAACTGCACTTGCAAATCGCACAGTCTATTTGCCTTTAGTAAATCCACCCAAAAGTGTCATGAAAACCCGACAATTATACTGATCTTTTGACTTCAATATTTTGTGAGACACTGTCTAAGAAAAGTCAGAGGTCCTTATCTGCGTACTCGCTTGAGGTCAATGAAGAATTAAAACTATAGTGTATATATAGTGCATTAAAGTTTATAGTGTATTATAGTGTATTGTATTTGTACTGTCTACCCTCAAGTTGTAAAGCGCTCCGTAAACTGTTGGTGCTATATGAATCCTGTTTTATAACAATAAAAAGTGCAGCTTCACCTCATTTACTAAGCTCTGGAGCAAACTGCACAGTCTATTTGCCTTTAGTAAATTGCACAAAGTGAACATGCTAGCAAACTGCACTGGAAAACACCTAACAGGCTGCAGGTGACCCCCATCTCTCTATTCAACTCTTGTTCATTCTACATCCATATACTGATAAAACATGCAGGACTCTGAGGCATGCCCCTTCATATAAATCACACTTCCACATTATCTCCCTCACCCTTCTGCTTCTCCTAACCTCTGGTGACATATCCCCAAACCCTGGGCCTCCTTCATCTGTCTTTGCCCGACGCTCCCATCACCCAACACCCTCTGGCAGCAGCCGCAACCCACAGAACTTAGTCTCAATTTCTCTTCTTCCCAAAACCAGCCTCCCCTTCTCCTGTGCCCTCTGGAATGCCCGCTCTGTCTGTAACAAACTCACTGCCCTCCACTCCCTCTTTATCACAAATTCCTGTAACCCACTTGCCATTACCAAAAACCTGGCTTCACGAATGCGACACTACTTCTCCTGCTTCCCTCTCCCATGGTGGCCTTCTCTGGACTTACTCCCCCAGACCAAGTGGGCAGAAGGGAGGCGGAGAGGGAATCCTTCTAGCCCCATGCAGCACCTATCAGGTACTTTGCCCAACTCCCACTGTGACTCTCTCCTCTTTTGAAGCACATTGCATTTGTCTATTTTCTCCTATTTCTCTAAAAATTGCTATCATCTACCAGCCCCCTGGACCGGTATCAACTTTCCTTGATGACTTCTCTGCCTGACTGCCCTTGTTTCTCTCTGCTGAAATCCCCACAATCATTCTCGGCGACTTTAACATCCCCGTTAATGATATCGCTACTATTACTTCTAAACTTCTCGGTCTAACCACATGTCCTGACTTGAAGCAATGGATACAGGCTCCTAATCACTCCAACAGCAACACCCTCGACCTTATGTTCTCTTATCTGTACACTCCGTGCAACCTCTCCAACAATCCTCTCCTACTCTCTGATCACCACCTTATTAGTTTTGTTCTCTCCAGGTCTTCCCCCTCTTCTCCCTCCAATCGCCTAACAGTTACCCGTAGAAACCTTCGCCACCTCAACCCTTCTCTTCTCTACTCTGTTACTGATCACCTCTATGACAAAATCTCACCCCTGTTCTGCCCCAACCAAGCCACTTTTGTCTACAACAGCTCACTGTTGTCCTCCCTAGACAAGCTCGCCCCCCTCACTACATGCAGAATCAGGCCCCAGCCGCTACAACCCTGGCAAATAGACAGAAACACCAGAAGTCTCCGAAAACATTACCGCACTTTTGAGTGTCTGTGGCATAAGACTACGTATCCAGGAAGACTTTGACCAATATAAATCTGCTCTCCTAAAATACTATTCCTTCCACTGCCAAACAGACCTATTTCATCATACTCATTAACACATTATCATTCAGTCCCCCATCACCTCTTCTCGACCTTTACCACTCTACTCTGTCCTCCACTGCCACCACCCTCTAATTCACTCACTGCCCAGGAGATCGCTAATCACTTTAAAATTAAGATTCATACAATTCGTGAGGAGATCTCCAATGCACAGAAACTACCCCCACTCAACACCCCATGTCCACAGATACAATTACTACTTTCCTCATTCAACCCTGCTAGTATTAATGAGGCTGCTAAACTTTTATCTAACACCCATCTTACCACCTGCCCCCTGGATCCTGCTCCCTCAAAAATGCTACCCTCACCCTCTGACTCGATTCTACTCTCTAACTCACATTTTTAAACTTTCCCTCTCTTCTGGCATCTTCCCAAAGTCTCTAAAACATGCGCTGGTCACCCCTATCTTTAAAAAGCCCTCACTGGACCCCACCAATCTTAACAACCTATGCCCCATCTCCTTACTCCCCTTCTCCTCCAAACTCCTTGAAAGACTGGTCTACAACTGACTGAGCGACCATCTGACCATGAACAAACTTCTTGATCCCCTTCAGTCTGGATTTCACCCTCAACACCCCACGGATTCTACTCTCCTTAAACTCACAAATGACCTACTAACTTCTAAAACCTATGACACTATTCTGTACTATTTCTTCCATTATCACGTTTTTGGGGTTGTGTTCAATATGTGCAAAGAGAGATCACACAAATACTTAAAAGTATAAAATGTATTAAAAGTAATGACAGATATAGATAAAGATAAAGAAAATATCTAGAATACTTAACTAGAAGTGCTTGTTCTCTTGCCATGGAGTCCCTTTGCTATTTCGCAACATGGCACCAGGTGACCGGGACCAGACACTGGCCTCATGGCCGTTCTGAGTGAGACTAACCCACATAGGATTTGGCTGTGGTAATATAGAACTTGTGTAAGAAAAAAGACCACCCCCAGCCAACACCCTGGTAAGCAAAGATATGACCTTCACATTCCTCAGGAGAGGAGGCTAGCTTGTTCATATAGGCTGTTCACATATCAATAAGATGAGTCATGCAAAGTAACCAGGATATTAGAGGCTATAATAGATATTTGTGAGGCCAACCTTAGTATGGAATATGAAATATACAATTTCCCCAACACTTCTCCTGGACTTCTCTGCTGCCTTTGACACAGTGGACCACCCCCCTGCTCAAAACACTCCACTCCTGGTTTCCGTGACTGTACTCTTCACTGGCTCCTTCGGTGTCACTTACAACTCCACTTCCTCCTCTCCTCTTCCTTTCTCTGTCGGTGTCCCCCTAGGTTCTGTTCTTGGACCTCTCCTTTTCTCAATCTACACCTCCTCCCTGGGTATGTTGATTGCATCCCATGGCTTTCAATATCATCTCTACGATGATGACACCCAAATCTATCTCTCCACCCTCCAGCTCTCTCCATCTGTCTCCTCATGCATCACCAACTTACTAACAGACATATCAGCCTGGATGTCACATCACTTCCTCAAATTCAATCTATCCAAAACCAAACTCAAGATATTTCCTCCCCCACTTGCCAGTTCCCCAGATTTTGCTGTCAAAATGAACGGCTCAACTATCAACCCATCCCCCCACGCCAAGGTCCTAGCTGTAATCCTGGACTCCAAACTAACCTTTCGGCCCCACATCCAATCGCTATCCAAAATCCGCCGCCTCAACCTCCACAACATCTCCAAAATATGCCCCTTCCTAACCAATGTCACCACAAAGCTTCCAATCCACTCCCTGGTCATCTCTCGCCTCGACTACTGCAACTCCCTCCTCACTGGCTTACCTCTGAATAGGCTATCCCCCCTTCAGTCCATCATGAATGCTGCTGCCAGGCTCATCCACCTTGCAAACCACTCGGAGTCTGCTACCCCTCTCTGCCAAACCCTCTATTGGCTGCCACTCAACCAACAAATTAAATTCAACATACTAACAATAACTTATAAAGCCATCCACAACTTGGCCTACAGCTACATCACTAACCTGGTCTCAAAATACCAACCAAATTGTTCTCTTCGCTCCTCCCAAGACCTCCTGCTCGCTAACTCCATTGTCACATCATCCCATGCTCGCCTTCAGGACTTCTCCAGACCATCTCCCATCCTCTGGAATGCTCTACCCCAATCTGTCCGACTTTCTCCTACTTTGGCCACCCTGAAAACTCATCTCTTCAGAGAAGCCTATCTGGCCCCCACCTAACAAATGTACATTTATCTTCTCCATCAGCACACCCCCCACAGTTATTACCTCCTGTATGTCTTGACCTTCCCTCATAGATTTTAAACTCTAATGAGGGCCCTCTGATTCTTACTGTATGTATTTTATTTGTACTGTCTACCCTTAAGTTGTAAAGTGCTGCGTAAACTGTTGGCGCTATATAAATCCTGTATAATAATAATAAATAATAACAATAAAAAGTGAAGCTTCACCTCATTTACTAAGGTCTGTAGCAACTGCACTTGCAAATTGTAGTCTATTTGCCTTTAGTAAATCCACCCAAAGGTGTCACGAAAACCCAACAATTATACTAATCCTTTGGCTTCAATATTTTGTGAGACAGTGTCTGAGAAAAGTCAGAGGTCCTTATCTGCATACTTGCTTGAGGTCAATTAAGAATTAAAACTATAGCATATATATATATATATATATATATATATATATACACACTGACTGGGCACTTTATTAGGTACACCTTGCTAGTACCAGGTTGGACCCCCTTTTGCCTTCAGAACTCCCTTTATTCTTCATGACATAGATTCAACCAAGGTGTTCGAAACATTCCTCAGAGATTTTGGTCCATAGTGACACGATAGCGTCACGCAGTTGCTGCAGATTTGTTGTCTGCACATCCATGATGCAAATCTCCCGTTCCACCACATCCCAAAGGTGCTCTATTGGATGAGATCTGGTGACTGTGGAGGCCATTGGAGTACAGTGTACTCACAGTGATACAGCAAGTCATCTTCTCCAAGTCTAGAGATTCCTAAATGCATTGAGTTGCTGCCATGTGATTGGCTGATTATCATTTTTTATTACCAAGCAATTAAACAGGTGTACCTTGTAAAGTGGCCGGGGAGTGTGTATATATATATATATGGAATAAGGGTACATTCATACCAACCCACACTCTAAAGCACAGTGGGTTGGTGTGCATTGTGTAGATGTATTGATGCCTTGGTACAACACATTGCATTGTTTACAGTTTTTTAAAACTTTATTGCAGTGTCACAAAATTACACTTTATTCTGGTGTATGCACCATAACAAGCTGTTATGCACTGTTGTGACATGGTGTGCAGTAAAATATACACATGTGTAATATGTACATATGCTGCAATTTTATGCAGCACAGCACACTGCACCTCACCGCAGCATTGTGGCATGAACAGGGCACATGGAAAACAAGTTTTTCTATGAGCCTGCGTTGATTTTTACAGATCAATGTAGATGGTGTGAACCCGACCTAAGACTCTTTTTCACACCTAGGCATCCCGGATCACGGGCGGAATTGGCCTGATTCTGTCCGCGATTCCAAATCGTCACAAACCGCGCAAACCGCACAAACCGGCGCCAATGTCACCTGACGAATTGCAGTGAAATTGCGCAAACATAATCGCGGGATGCCTGTCATCTAAAAGAAGTTCCGGAACTTCTTCTGGGTGACAGGCGTCCCACGATTTTGTTTGCGCGATCTTACCACAATTCGTCGAGCAACAATTGCGCCAAAATCGCACCATGATTGGGGTGCCATTGAAAGTGACGGGATTGCAAGCGCGTCCCGCAATTTGCGATTCCATCCTCGTTCCAGGATGCCTAGGTGTGAACAGAGCCTAAGGGTCCTGAGACCTCATATAGTAAGGGGCCCTGTGGTTTGTGATGGTAACCCTGTAAAGGTTGCCATATACCTCCAGACAAGCCTGTTCATAAATTCATACATGAATTCTTGGCTCAGTTCTTCTATTCACTCCTCTGTGACAGTGATAAGGTTTCTATGTATATTATAGCTCTCTGACAATGATTATAATATGCACATCACAGGCTAGTAATTTTTTCTGATTATAAGAGTCTGCATGAGACAAAGAACATTCGTACTGTGAAAAAGACATTGGGGCATATTATTACCCACTCCTCCCACACTGCGATAACCACAGTGACAAGTACAGGAATGAAATCGCTTTGGTTCTCCAGGAAACTTGTCATCCATCTCCCTGCAAAGTGGCTGGCATCAGACTCTTGGCCTTCTTTGCAAACGACGATCAAGATGCCATCCTGCTGTTTTTCATGGAGATCAAGAAGGTAGTTGGCTCATTTCCTAAGCAGAACTTCAGTTAACATGTTACTAAACCCAGGACCCTGCATTCACTATATCTGGTCTCCCACAGTACACAGAACATGGAAATGCAATTATTTTAGTAACTATAAAAACCGCTAAATACCTTTTCTCATCAGCCGTATATAGCAGTCTTGTGACTTCTATCAGTGTCTGGTTAAAGCTTGTAGGAGGAGTTTTCATTCTCCTCTAAGGCTGCATTCACACCTGGGCGTAGCGTTTTCAGGCAGAAATATACGTGTTTTTTACCGCAATTTTGCCACGATTTTTACAGCGATTTTGCAGCAATTTGCCGTGATTTTTACCGCGATTTTGTACAGGTCAAAAGGTCACTAATGTAAAAAGTAGAAAAACGCCCAAATCAAACTACAAAGATTCTTCCAGAACTTGTTTGAGCTTCAGGCGTTTTCAGGCTTTTGGCTTCAGGTGTTTTTGAGTGGAGATCATGGGCGTCCGCAGGTAGGGGCAAGTGCCCCCCCCCTGGAATCAGGGATCGCAAGGTGTCTGTGCAGATTGTGAGCAGGTGCTGGAACACTCCATGTACCAGCTCCCGGCACAGGAAGGAAGATTACACTGTGGACGGCAGCCGGCAGGGCTTTCCATCGTCCGGTGTTAAGACAGCACTGACCTGCAGAGCCTGCAAAAGCCTGTGCCAGGAGCCTGACCTGCCAATGTGAGTTATAGACAATTCTTTTCTGTGGGGGGAAGAGAGCTCTGTGCGGGGGATTGGATATGTATATTGGCATAGCACACTCTTGGAATCTGAACCCTGAACATAGTACACGCCTGGAATCTGCACCCTGTACATAGCACACGCCTGGAATCTGCACCCTGTACATAGCACATGCCTGGAATAAAGTCTGCTGTTTCCCCCTTTAAAATAAATAATTGTGAGTTGCGGCTAAGCCCCTCCTCTTCATGACATTGTCGAAAGGGGCGGAGCATGGGTGACCTTAAAATGATGCCCCCCCCTGAAAAAGTTCTGCGGACGCCCATGGTGGAGATGTGAACCATCTCCATAGAGAATCATTGATTTTTTTCCCTCCAGCGTTTTGTAGCTTCAGACTTCAGCTACAAAATGCCCAGGTGTGAATGGGGCCTGACTGTCCTATGAGGCTGCAGGGCCCCTGACCCTTTGTCTGGACTGTGGACAGTGGTGATTGGCCCTGTGCTGATCACATGCACCCTCCTAAAAAAAAAAAACAAAAAAAAACAAAAGACTCTCTAGCAATACACACCAAAGTGAGCATGTGCAGAGTGACTCCACGGCTCTGTACTGTCAGTGGATGGATTGGGAACTGTGGAAGAAGGGAAGGATCAGAGAAAGCAGGATCAAACGGCCCTTTTACACAATGCAGAGGATTAACCCCTTAGGTTTCACAGTGAGTATAACAAGCATGCTTTACTGCATATACAAACTGATTTTACTGTTGTGGGTTTAGTAACAATGGTACTAACTGCTAAAAGGGCCTGTTCACACCGGAACACACTTTCTGTGTGCATTTCTCACACTGCTTTCAAAACTCACTGCAGTTGGGATCTGCAGTCTGAGTCAATTTTAGGTTATTATTATTATTTCAGGTACTTATATAGCGCTGTCAATTTACGCAGTGCTTTACATATACATTGTACATTCACATAAGTCCTTGCCCTCAAGAAGCTTACAATCTAAGGTCCCTAACTCACATTCATACATATACTAGGGCCAATTTAGAAAGGATCTAATTTACCTACCAGCATGTCAGGAGTGTTATGATACCCTAAAGGCAGGTCGCAAACGCAGTGCAATTGCCCACACCAGATCGCATGGTACAGAAGTACCATGCATTCCGGTTGCAATGAGTTTCGAAAAGTAGTGCATACACACCTTTGGTATTGTGCGATTTCAGCCCATTTAAAATGAATGGGTTAAAACCGCATCGCACAAACCTGCATGTAAATTGCATGGGAACACACAGCGCATTCCTGGGCGATTCCTGGAGTGAACAAGCCCTTAACCACTTGCCGACCACCCGCCGCAGCGTGACGGCGACGAGGTGGTTCGTTATCGCGAACCGCCGTCACAGGGCAGCGGCCACGATAACTAGCATTGTGAGCGCGCGCGCGTCGCAGAAGGCGCGCCCGCGTGCTCACTGTGTTCGGGGGGAGCCAGGGAGCGGGTGCGGCAGACAGACTCGATCGGCGCCAGCTACCCGCGATGCCCCCCCCCGCACTGAAAGAACGGAGGTCCGTGTAAGTAAACATGGACCTCCGTTCTGTGAGAGGGGGAAGGGCTGTGATCGCAGCCTTCCTCTACATGGAAGCTGTGATCACTTCCCTTCCCCAGCTAGGGCAGCCCACACACAGTTAAAACACGCCCAGGGAACACAGTTAACCCTTAGAGCGCCCCCTGCAGGTTAACCCCTTCACTGCCAATGGCATTTACACAGTAATCAGTGCATTTATATAGCACTGATCGCTGTATAAATGCCAATGGTCCCAAAAAAGCGTCAAAATGGTCCGACATGTCCGCTGAAATATCACAGTACCGCTAAAAATCACAGATCGCTGCCATTACTAGTAAAAAATAAAAAAAAGTAAATAAAAACACCAGAAATGAATTCTCATCATCCGTAAATGCGTCAACTTTTGCGCAAACCAATCAATAAACGCTGATTGCGATTTTTTTTACCAAAAATATGAGGATGAATATAAAGCGGCCAAAACCGATGAAAAAAAATGTTTTTTTTATATATATTTTTTGGATTTGTATTTTATCAAAAAGTAATAAATTTGGGTCTTTTTGTAAAATTGTCGCTCTTCTTTTGTTTATAGCGGCGATCAGAAATGACACAGAGGTGATCAAATACCACCAAAAGAAAGCTCTATTTGTGGGAAAAAAAGGACGCAAATTTTGTTTGGGTACAACGCTGCACGACCGCACAATTCTCAGTTAAAGCGACGCAGCGCCGAATCGCAAAAAGTGCTCTGGTCCTAACCTGGGAAATCCTTCCGGGGCTGAAGTGGTTAAAGTGGTTGTAAAGGCTGAAGTTTTTTTTTACCTTTTTACGTTTTTTTTTAGGTAAAAAACGTTCTGTGTGCTGCTCCCCCCACAGCCCTTCCCCCAATATTTGCGTTATATATTCAAACCCACTTTCCATAATAAGTCAATTATTCATTGTGCTCACATACTGTATATCAGTGATTTCATGGCAATCACTCCCCCCTCTCCATATACTCTTACCAGGTACAAAAAATCTTCCAATCATATATCAATTATCCTCACCCCTTCAGGTTCTTCCAAGCCTTCAATTATTATGAAAAAATAATATAAAAAAAGAACCCAAAAAACGTGATGGTGTAATATTGTCTATTCCACTAAAGAACGCAATCATCAATTCTGTGTTCACATTGAAGAATATGTAAACCCAACATTTATTATTCCTGATATGTGCCTGCTGTACAATGTACTTGTATGAAAAAGTGACCTTCTCTCTTTGTATTGCTTTCTTTGTGTGAAATCCCTGGTGTTTCTGACAGTCCCTATGCTTTCCCATAAAAAACTGACCACACTAGGCATGAGAGAGCAGCATCAGTTTGCTGGCTGAGCTGAGACTGTTCTACTCCACTGATCAGACTTGTGCTAACATGCCTACCCCTGCATAACCATTCACTGGGAAGATCAGTATGCTGCTATTTCTCCTCCCCCAGCACTCTGAGCTCCTTATGTGACTGAGAACAGAGGGTATGTGATCGTGTATAAAAAAAACGGGAAAAAGGTATTTATAAGGCTTTTATATATATAGAACAAATGTTTTGCCTTTCATTTCTGTTTAAAAAAAATAATGTTTTTTTCCCAAGGTAAGGGGTTTACTTATACTTTAAATTTGTGAATATCAGCACAAACCATAACCCCCCCCCCCCCCCGTGTTCACAGTGTCGTGCAGCAAATCCCATTTGCTGAATAACCTTACCAAGCCTAATGCCCACACATCCAAGGGCTCAATAAAGCAGGATAAAATCACTCTGCCTTTATTCAGTGTGAATATTTCCACATGTATGGCAGAGTTTCCACATAAAAAATAAGAATGGCAACCATAGTGCAGTAAATTCACAGCTAAAATATTTATTTTACATTAAAATGCTCAGATAAGCAATATGCCAGTTTGCAAAATGGCGTATCAGGCACTTCCAGTTTTGGCATCTCATGTCACTTGTTATTGATTGAAGTAGGGTCTAGCTAGGATGGAACTAACTAGCATGAAGTAGGAGGGGAGACAGTGAGAGATGCCAAATCACATAAGTAAACAATTTGTAGTAGCCCTATACCACTGGATGCCAGCATATATCAGAACAATAGTAACCTGATACAGCTCAATGCAGCATTAACCGCCTGCCATCTGTATAACTTACATATACGGCAGCAAGACGACTCTCCTGCATCAGATCACATATTAGGTACATGATCCAGCACTTCCAAGTAGGGGACGTGCACGTGCGCTACCAGTGATCTGGCTGTCCTTTAATTCTACTCAGCAGATGAGGATCAGTGGGTGCCGGCCAATGGATGACCGCCAGCACCCACCGATCTTGGGGAAGGCACATAGGACAGAGTTCTGCTTAAGTAAACAAGGCAGAGCCCTGCTCTGTAAGCGGGGATGTCATGGATTTTCTTTCCCCGCAAAGCAGGGAATAAAATCCATCTCTTCCCTTATTAAAAGCACCACACAAAGTACACAAACACTGGCGAGGCACACAGTTAACCCTTTGATCACTTTAGATTTTTAACTCCTTCCCAGCCAATGTCAATAATACAGTGACAGTGCATATTTTTAGCTCTGATCACTGTGTTACTGCCACAGGACCCCAAAAAAGTGTCAGTTAGTGTGCGATTGTCCGCTGCAATCTTGCAGTCCCTCTATAAGTCGCTGATTGCCACCATTATTAGTAAAAAAATAAATAAACAAAAATTCCAGTATATATCTCTTTGCACAAGCCAATCAATATACGCTTATTGGGAAATATTTCACCAAAAATATGTAGCATAGTACATATTGTCCTAAATTGATGAACAAATTATATTTTTTTTTACAGCTTTTTTATTGGATATGTTTTATAGCAGAAAGTAAAATATATTGTTTTTTTTTTGTCGGTCTTTGTTTATAGAGCAAAAAATAAAAACCGCAGAGGTGATCAAATACCACCAAAAGAAAGCTCTATTTGTGGGAAAAAAAGTACAAAAATTGTATTTGGGTACAACGTTGCATGACAGCACAATTGGCAGTTAACCACTTCAAGACTACCCGCCGTCATTTTACGGCGGCCGTTTGAAGTTGAATACCGTTGCTACCGTTGCGGTTTCCGGTCATCTCTGCCACTTACCAGACCCGCCGGCAGCGGCGGAGATGATCGGCTCCTCTCCCCCCTGTGTCCGTGAGCCGAGTCACTCAGCTCCATAACAAGGCAGGGCGGACGTCACAATTCACTTTCGCCCAAAGCTCTTAAAGGGCCAATTTTTTTTAAAACTCATTTTTTTCAAATGATTATTTTATTATTATTATTTTTTTTTTTGTTTTGTTTTGGATTTTACTGTAAATATGAGATGTGAGGTCTTTTTGACCCCAGATCTCATATTTAGAGGTCCTGTCATGCTTTTTTCTATTACAAGGAATGTTTACATTTCTTGTAATAGGAATAAAAGTGATCAAAATTGTTTTTAAAAAGAACAGTGTAAAAATAAAAAGTAAAAAGTGAAATAAATAATTTAAAAAAAATAAAAAATTTAAAGCACCCCATCCCCGCGCGCTCGTGCGCAGAAGCGAACGCATATGTAAGTCCCGCCCACATATGAAAACGGTGTTCAAACCACACATGTGAGGTATCGCCGGGATCGTTAGAGTGAGAGCAGTAATTTTAGCACTAGATCTCCTCTGTAACTCAAAACTGCTAACCTGTAGAATTTTTTTAAATGTCGCCAATGGAGACTTTTAGGTTGCAAAGTCTGTCGCCATTCCGCGAGCGGACGCAATTTTGAAGCATGACATGCTAGGTGTCATTTTACTCGGCGTAACATTATCTTTCACAATATGGAAAAGAATTGGCCTAACTTTACTGTTGTCTTATTTTTTAACTAAATTTATATATAATGTTTGGGGGTTCTAAGTAATTTTATAGCAAAAAAAACGGGTTTTAACTTGTAAACACTGAACTCCAAAAAGAGGCTCAGTCTTGAAGTGGTAATGCAGTGCCGTATCGCAAAAAATGGCCTGGTCATAAAGGGGGGTAAACCTACCGGGGGTCAAGTGGCCCTGCAGTACACAGGGCCTAGCTGAGGAAATCACAGAGTGCAGTGGTGACTTCAGCCTCCGACATTCCCGGAAGTGTCAAACGCAGAAGTTGCTTGAGTAAGCTTCTTTTTTCTTGGGCATGGGCAGCAGGTTAGGTAAGGTTAGGACTTCACAACCAGCTCTGCTTTTTACATTTCAAAAATAGCCACAGAGTCACATTAATCACAACATATAAAGATTTTATTGCATTCTAATATTCATGAGTAATTCTACGAATGGAACATTGGGTTTTAGTCACCACAATTTACAGCCATTGATTCCGCACGGCGTCTTCCTAATAAGACGTTCTCTACACTCTACAAAGCCAAAATATATTATATGAAAAGAAGTTTGGAAGCTGTGATATGCCAAGCCAGTGGAAATCAAGAGGGGATCCATTCATCACTCCAGCCGCCAGACAGGTGATTATTAACATATTGACTTTGTGAAGTGGATATTTTATGCAGCCAGAATACAAAACTTCTCAGCCCTGAAGGTTAGAAATTTTTACTACAACAATACCTTTTTAAGTTATCTTAACAAACCCAGTATAAATACTCCATGGCGACCTAAAAAAATATATAATTTAGGATTTAAAGGGATGTATATATTTTGTAGGTATTTTATTTTTTACAGTGCCTTGAAATTTTACGCATTTTGTCATGTTACGTATTTTATTGGGATTTTATGTGATAGACCAACACAAAATGGCACATAATTGTGAAGTGGAAGGAAAATGATAAATGGTTTTCCAAATGTAGCACTCTCCAGGTAGGTAGGTGTTAGAGATTAGATTTTTCTGAGAGGATAGGAAAATTTAGGCAAGTCTAGCTGGTTGCTAGGCCTGTTTGTTTGGATTCTGGGATGGGAGTGTCTCAGGGTAGTGCTGGTTGACTCACAGGTGGTGTCATCTGGACCTCCTACTTCTTTTCATGATCTTCTGGTGTTTTATGGGAAGAGAATCTGAGAGGGGAGGTGGATCCACCTGGTGTAATTTGAGGAGCCCTGACCAATCCCCCACCTGGATTGGCAGGGGGCAGGCCTCCTTAAATACCTAGGGTCAGCCCAGCTGGGGAGGAGTTGTCGGGTGGAGGAGCTGGAGTGAGAGAGTATGGAGGCTGTCGGGGCCTTGGGGGAGCTCCCCAGTCTGGGGGGTGGGTGACCTTGGGCCTGGGCTCAGGTGCAGTCGGGACCACTTCCAAGAACACTTTGGAAGGTCCTGGACTGGAGGCACAAGAGAGAGCAAAGAGAGAGGACAGCAAGACAGAGCACTACTAAGAGTCTACAAGGAGAGGAACCACCGGTTGCAGCCAGGAGGGCTGGTGAGTGAAAGGCACAGTTGAGAGGATTGGGAGAGTGCAGTCGGATATGGGTGCAGAACCAGGAGAGAGGACTGTGGTGTTGTGGGCAGTGGAGTCGGGCAGCTGCAGCCAGGAGGGCTGGCAGGGCCTGAAGAGGGCTGACTGGGAGTAGTAGCCGCATGTGGGACAGCTAGCATCTGAACTTTTTCTACACTATAGGGGCCTGTGGTCACTGCCTATAAAAGGGCAATCCACTGAGGCCTGGCTGAGTTAGTGTCAGGCCTAACCAATTATATGCTAGCTGATCCGGGGAGCTGAAGCAAGAGAAGTGCTGGAGGAGCTGAGGAGTAATGGTCTGCAGCAAGAGTAGTGTTGGAGGTGTTGAGGAGAAACAGTCTGAAGCAAGAGCTGTGCTGGAGTGTCTATACTGGGGTGTATATAGTGGTCCCAAGCAATGTTCTACAAATTCTATTGGGCATCCCATATTCCCCTTACCCCATCCAAGTTCAATCCCCTCAATAAAGCCAAAAAAAAAGTTCATGGACTGTTCTATGTCTCTGAGTGTCTGAGAGATAAATGCCAGGCTGGGCAGGGTGACAGGTGAACCACTACATTCAGCAGCCCCTGCGAGGGTACCACTACAAAATTCTTTTACAAATAAATATCTGAAAAGTGTGCCATGCATTCAGCCCCCTTTACTCCGATACCCCTAACTAAAATCTAGTGGAACAAATTGCCTTCAGAAGTCACCTGTGTATAATTTAATCTCAGGATAAATACAGCTGTTCTATGAAGCCCTCAGGGGTTTGTTAGAGAACCTTATTGAACAAACAGCATCGTATAGGCCAAGGAACACAGCAGACAAGTCTGGGATAACGTTGTGGAGAAGTTTAAAGCAGGTTTAGGTTATAAAAAAAATATCCCAAGCTTTGAACATCTCACAGAGCACTGTTCAATCCATCACCCGGAAACTGAAAAAGTATGGCACAACTGCAAACCTACCAAGACATGGCTGCCCACCTAAACTGAGAGGCGGGGCAAGGAGAGCATTCATCAGAGAAGCAGCCAAGAGGCCCATGGTAACTCTGGAGGAACTGCAAAGATCCACAGCTCAGGTGGGAGAATCTGTCCACAAGACAACTATTAGTCGTGCTCTCCACAAATCTGCCCTTTATGGAAGAGTGGCAAGAAGAAAGCCATTGTTGAAAGAGAGCCATAAGAAGTCCCGTTTGCAGTTTGCGAGAAGCCATGTGGGGGACACAGCAAATATGCGGAAGAAGGTGCTCTGGTCAGATGATATCAAAATTTTACTTTTTTGCCTAAATGTGTGGTGGAAAACTAACAATGCACATCATCCTGAACACACCATCTCCACGTGAAACATGGTGGTGATAGCATAATGTTATGGGGATGCTTTTCTTCAACAAGGGCAGGGAAGCTGGTCAGAGTTGATGAAAAGATGGATGAAGCCAAAATACAGGGCAATCTTATAAGAAAACCTGTTAGAGTCTGCAAAAGCCTTGAGACTGGGGCAGATGTTTACCTTCCAGCAGGACAACGACCCTAAACATACAGCCAGAGCTACAATGGAATGGTTTAGATCAAAGCATATTCATGTGTTAGAATGGCCCAGTCAAAGTCCAGACCTAAATCCATTTGAGAATCTGTGGCAAGACTTGAAAATTGCTGTTCACAGACGCTCCCTCCATCCAATCTCAAAGAGCTTGAGCTATTTTATAAAGAAGAAGAGACATCTCCAAAAAGACTTGCAGCTGTTATTGCAGAGAAAAGAGGTTCTACAAAGTATTGACTCAGGGGGGCCACATACAAATGCATGCCACACTTTTCACATATTTATTTGTATCATTTATTATTTTCCTTCCACTTCACAATTATGTTCCACTTTGTGTCGGTCTATCACATAAAATCCCAATAAAATACATTTACATTTTTGGTTGTAACAAGACAAAATGTTGAAAATTTCAAGGGGTATAAATACTTTTTCAAGGCACTGTATGTTTCTACTGAAATAAATTATTATTATTTTATTATTATTAAAAAGGATTTATATAGGACAGTTTGCGCAGCGCTTTACAATATTAGGGCAGACAGTACAATTACAATACAATTCAATACAGGAGGAATCAGAGGGCCCTGCTCGTTAGAGCTTACAATCTAGGAGGGAGGGTTAAATGATACAAAAGGGCAATAACTGCGGGGGACTTGAGAAAATAAGGAGTGTAGTTGTTAGGTGGTGGCAGGATAGGCTTCCCCGAAGAGAAAAGTTTTCAGGGATCGCCTGAAGGTGGATAGATTTGGGGACAGTCTGACAGATTGGGGTAGGAAGTTCCAGAGGATGGGAGAGGCTCGGGAGAAGTCTTGAAGGCGAGTATGAGAGGAGGTGATGAGGGAGCTGGAGAGCAGGAGGTCTTGGGAGAAGCGAAGAGGACGGTTAGGTTGGTATTTTGAGACAAGGTTGGTGTAGCTGGGAGCAGAGTTGTGGATGGCTTTGTAGCTGATTGTTAGTATTTTGAATTGAATTTGTTGGGCGAGTGGCAGCCAATGGAGGGATTGGCAGAGAGGGGTGGCAGACGCTGAACGGTTTGTAAGGTGGATGAGTCCGGCAGCGGCATTCATGATGGACTGGAGGGGGGATAGTCTATTTAAAGGTAGGCCAGTGAGGAGGGAGTTGCAGTAGTTGAGGCGAGAGATGACCAGGGAGTGAATCAGGAGCTTTGTGGTTTCATTGGTTAGGAAGGGACGTATTTTAGAGATGCTGCGGAGGTTGAGGCGGCGAGCCTTAGAAAGTGATTGGATGTGGGGCCAAAAAGAGAGTTCAGAATCCAAGATAACACCAAGCACCCTACCATGTGGGGATGGGTGGATGGTTGTGCCATTGCTCTTGACAGAGAAGTCGGGGGAAACGGCACGTGGGGGAGGAAATATTATGAGTTCAGTTTTGGACAAGTTGAGTTTGAGGAAGTGGTGTGACATCCAGGCAGATATGTCTGTTAATAAGCTAGTGATACGTGAGGAGACTGATGGAATGAGTTGGGGGGGGGGGGTTGGAGAGTCTTTGAGAGACTTAATCTTGTGCCACAGACGCTCAAGGACACGGCTACGCTTTTTGAGATTTCTGGTGTCGTCTGTTTGCCAGGGTTGTAGGGGTTGAGGCCTGATTTTGTGTGTGGTGAGGGGAGCTAGCTCGTCCAGGGTAGAGGAGGTGGTCAGCAGCAGAATAGAGGATAGAAGTGTTGAGTTGGCGAAGGTTTCTATGGGTGACGGTTAGGCAATTGGAGGGGAAGGTGGTGCAAGACAGGGATAGAGAAAAACTAATAAGGTGGTGGTCGGAGAGGGGAAAAGGATTGTTGAAGAAGTTGCATGGAGTGCATTGATAGGAGAAGACAAGGTCAAGGGTGTTTCCATCAGTGTGAGTAGAAGCCTGTACCCATTGCTTCAGGTAAAATGAGGAGGTTAGACTAAGAAATTTAGAAGTAGCAGTAGTGTTAGTGTTAACTGGGATGTTGAAGTCACCAAGAAGGATTGTGGGAATTTCAGAAGATAGAAAGTAGGGTAGCCAGGCAGAAAATTCATCAAGGAAAGCTGACAGTGGTCCAGGAGGCCGGTAGAGCACAGCAATTCTTAGGGAGGTTGGAGAGAATAGACGTATACAGTGAGATGATGAGGATGAAAGAGAGGGAGGGGAGTGAAGAACCTGAAAGGTGCTCTGTGGGGATAGGAGGAATCCCACTCCACCTCCCTTGTGTCCATTAGGCCTAGGGGAGTGAGTCCAGAGAAGGCCACCGTGGGAGAGGGAAGCAGGAGAAGGAGAATCGCATTCGTGGAGCCAGGTTTTTCGGTGATAGCAAGTAGATGAAAGGAATTAGTGACAAATAGGTCATGAACAGCAGTGAGCTTGTTGCAGACAGAGCGGGCGTTCCAGAGGGCATAGGAGAAGGGCAGGCTGGTTTTGGGAAGAAAGGGGATGGAGATTAAATTGTGTAGGCTGCGACTACTGTTAGAGGGTGTGGGGTGGCGGTGATGGGTGTGGTTAAATGAGAGAGGCCCAGGGTTTGGCAAAATATCTCCAGAGGCTATTAGAAGCAGAAGAGAGAGGGAGGCAACATGGGAATATGATTTATATGAGGGGACATGCTTGAGCATCCTGGTTTTGTTACCATGTGGGCTTAGAGTTAGAAAGAAGTGATGAGTGCAGTAATAGGGAGAGGGGAGAAGTGAGGATGATATGTACAGATTGTGGGGTGGGGAAAAGGGCTGAAGAAAAGATAGTTTGAGGAGAGAGGCTGCTATTGTGAAAAGGAGAGGTAAGGTATGCATGTTTCAGAAAGGAAAGTGTGATGTTTTGGAAGGGATAAATATTCTGTTTTATTTTTAAGATGGTGAATTTGAAACTTGGCATATGAATATTTAACTTTTAATACTTGCAGCCAGAAGGTGGCATGATCCACAGAAGTGCACCAGCTTCCTGGAGGCCCAGTTAAAGGTGTGTTGGTAGACAGACATAGAGATCAGGCTACACAGACTGAGGAAGGCCGGCCATGGACGGTTCAAATCTTGGCTGGTTCAGCAGGAAATGTGTATGGCCAGGCTGAATATACCAAGTTGTAGTGTAGTTGTAGTTGCTCTGAACCAAACTTAATTCATCAAAATAATATCATAATGACTGTGCAGATGTCCTCCTTAGTTAATCCATTAAACTATCAGTACATACAAAAAGTAGCTGGTATTAGACCCTGACTAAAACATATAAATCCAGTCAGGTAACAGTGCAAGTGACAAAAAATATATACAAAAGGGAGAAAAATCTACTTGCACCATAAAGCCAAAATGGAAAACATAAACATAAGTCCAATTTCAATCCAAGTGTGTGACGTGAAGCTATTCAGACAGGGCCAAGCCCTACCGTGAGTCCATTGGACCCAGGTAGCACTTTGAGAGGGGCAGCAAAGTGAACTTTTTCTATTTCCACAGCAAATTGATGACCAAGATTTTTTCCCCAGCAGTTTTGTGTGTCATGATGACAACTGGCCCCCGGCCTGCTCTGCTTGCCTCTATACTACCTTAGCCCGCCCCTATACTTCCCTAGCCTGTCTATATACTACCCCAGCCTGTCTATACACTGCCCTAGCCTGTCCATATACTACTCTAGCCTGCATATATCCTACCCTAACCTGTCCATATTCTACCCTAGCCTGTCTATATACTACCCCAACCTGCCCCTATACTGCCCTAGCCTCTCCAGTTACTACCCTAGCCTGTCCATATACTAGCCCAGCCTGCCCCTATACTGCCCTAGCCTGTCCAGATACTACTCTAGCCTGCATATATACTACCCTAGCCTGTCCATATACTACCCTAGCCTGTCCATATACTACCCCAGCCTGCCCCTATACTGCCTTAGCCTGTCAATGTACTACCCTAGCCTGTCTATATACTACCCTAGCGTGCCCATTTACTACCCTAGCCTGTCCATATACTACCTTAGCCTGTCCCTATACTACCCTAGCCCATCGTATACTACCCTAGCCTGTCCATATACTACCCTAGCCTGTCTATATACTACCCTAGTGTGCCCATTTACTACCCTACCCTGCCCCTATACTATCCTAACCTGTCCGTATACTACCCTAGCCTGTCTATATACTACCCCAGCCTGTCTATATACTACCCTAGCCCGGCCCTTGAAATTGAACATAATGGTATGTCATATAATTTTGCATATAAACAAGGTGCTGTTGCATGTAAATCTGACTTCCTGATAAATATAATTTTAGTTTTAATTATCATGATATAAAATAATGGATGTGGGGGCCTTTTGGTGAGTGTGATTTTTTTTTGGGGGGTGGGGCAGCATTTCATTTTTGGACCCAGGCAGCACAATGTCTTGGACCAGCCCTGTATTCAGAGGTGAAACGCGGTTTATGGTCCCACGGATTATATGATAACACCCACCTACACCTTCACCCAAAGTAATAGATGAAATGGTCACTTACCAACTCCACATGACCCCCCCTTTTAGGATAGTCATAAACCGCTTTTTTGGGCATTAAAGAGGTTGTAAACCTCCAAAAAAAAAGAAACAAACAAAACAAAACCCCTGCAAGACAAAGGCATAATGAGCTAGTATGCATCCCATTCTAGCTCATTAAAATAACATGAAATACTTACCTTAGAAAGATGCCCCAAATGTGCACCGGCACAGCAAGTACACAGCTGACACCTTTCACTGGAGTTACTTCCAGGTTCCCGAGGCTCCGGGGCTGTGATTGGCTGGAGCCGCGATGATCGATGATGTAATTCCCGTGCATGCGTGTGGGAGCTGCTGGTCACGGCATGGGCCCTGAAGAAATGGCACCGGTGGGCCGTTTCTTCAGTGTGCATGCGCCAATGAGGTTGGCAGCAGGGTATATAGAGAATATCTCCTAAACGGTGCAAGTTTAGGAGAAATTTACAGTAGCTACAGGTGAGCCTTATTATCGGCTTACCTGTAGGTACAAGTGGTGCAACAAAGTTTGCAACCACTTTAAAAGTGGATCCCAAATCTCCACTATGGACACTCCTCAATAAAACAGGGATACTGATATACACAGATGGCGCGGATGTTCTATATCCAGTTGTTCATGTGAATTAAACAGATAGACGCCTCTCCATAGTATAAAAAAGCTTAAAACCATTTTAGGTAATACACTCGCATGTAAGAAGAAACAATGCCCATATCCATAGATTCGAAGCTGGCATGTATTTTGTAATCCGCAATGGCATCAAATTGAAGCTCCGCCCGACTGGTTTCGTCTTTAGAAGACGTCTTCCCGGAGAGCGATCAACTTGGGTACAACCAGCCTGCCAGATTACAATTGCCAGACACAACCTGGCACAACCAGGTACTTGGGTACAGCCAGCCTGCTGGATTCCCTTGCGATTATTACTAGTGGCTGCTATAGCCATTTTTTTTCTAGTAAAATTGCTTTAATCACTTGCTTACTGGGGCAAGTTTTTGCACACATGTTAAAATCTGCTTTTTTTTGCTAGAAATTATTGTTAATGCCCCAAAACATATTGTTTCTGAAAGCAGAGACCCTGGAAAATAAAAGGATGGTAGTTGCAATTTATGTCATACGATATTTGTACTTCTATTTATTATATTTAGGAAAAAATACACTAAAATGAGTGCATGCCATATAATATCAAATTGTTTGGTCAAATATAAAAGCTTGGGTTGCGTTGAGTAAATATGAGGGGTCTTCAAAATGTTTCTGAAGTTTCTTATATTTAATAGAGTTAAAAAAAAGTGCAGAAACATTTTGAAGAACCCTAGTAGTTACCAAACATGTCATGCCTTAAAATTGTGCACATCGGTGAAATTGCAAAAAACTATGGTACCCAAAACTCTCCATAGGCAACACTTTAGAAGACTTTACAGGTTATCATTTTAGAGTTAACCATAAATTATTGCTCTCACTCACTGATGTTTGCTGTAATATCTCACATATGTGACACAATTGATGTTTACATACATGTATTCGCCCTATGCTGCCATTTTTACATGGGCTGCATACAGTGGTGCTTTAAAAATGTTTTTCTATATTTTTATTTATTTTATGTATATTTTTTGTTTTTTTACTTTATTGCTATCACAAGGGGGCTAACAAGTCTCCTCTGTGATAACATGAGCAATTGACAGGTCATCATCTTTATGGAGACATTGGGGGTCTATTAGGCCCACAATGTCTACTCTGCCCTCCAGTGCAGCTATTTAGTCACAGATTATGCTTGAATAGCTTCATCCTAGGCTACACTAGCCGAGGAATGACAGCTGTGACCCCATAAGTAACCTAATAAATGGGCGAAAGGTCTTGACTCTGCCCCTCCTGTAGTTTTCTGCAGGCAGCCTGTAGTGGGTGGGACCTGCTGGGTTTCTCCCACAGCTCTGGCTATGCAAAGCACAGTGATGATGTCACCACTGCATTTACAAGGTAATACCTTAACTTGTAAAGGCATTTGTTGCATACAAAGTAGATTTAAATCCTTTGGGGCTACTTAGGAATAAATTTGTAGCGGGTGCCGATGCCCACTCAGCCAGCTGCCACTGCATCGAAAGGACGGACACAGACAGCCACGCTGGAACACTACAGCAGACTACAGCAGCTGCAGGGGATCCCCCCTTTTGGTCTTCCTCGCACTGTTACAGGAGAGTGGAGCGGATCAGATAGCTGCCTGCTCTGTTCCTCTACTTTTTGGTTGCCACTAGAGGATGGCTGCCACAGGAGGGCCAAAAAGCACAAGAGGAGCTGGAGAGCAGCATCATGGGACATGTAGTCCGGAAGATTGGCGACACCATTACAGAGGGTGGACAATGGACTGCAGCCCACAGGATGGGGGAAGGACCAGGGTGCTGGATAGAGGAGATCACGAGGAGTCCTGAGGGTAGACCAGGTAGACCACAAGGGGGAAGAGGCATTTTCCATGTCGCCTATAGAGAAGAGGGGCATCGTGATAGATTTGCGCATCAGCAGCTCCACAGCTGGACGTAGAGCATCTAGCACAGGGCTTGCTGAGTCACTGGGTTCTGCATTTGCCAGGTTGCCAGTCGTGCACTCTTCAAGAGCTTGTTCCCAAACACCCTTTTTCCTACGGGGAGAAGAGATATCCGCTGTACCTTTTACGGAGAAGGGGGAACACCAGATGGACCAGATGGGAGTCCTGAGGAGCACTAGAGGAGATAGGTCGTGGGACCAGGAAGGGGGTAGGACACCCGACGTCAGGTAACAGGTGGGAGACATTACCACAGCGGTTAGAAGGCCTGATGTACAGGGTACTACGACGAGAGGTCGAGGAGAACACGAAAAACCGGGAGGACACCGTCGGTAGGAGATCACCGTTGGTTTTTCATCTCCTTGTCTCGTCCGTCGATAGACTAGGCGAGGTGAGAGGACATTGTCACGCTCCTTCTGGTT
>BLSH010142164.1:366320-384685 GCA_018402905.1 Glandirana rugosa | reverse complement strand
ATAATGAATTTCAATTAATACGAAAGAAATTATAATGAAAATAACAAATTAATTTGTCATGATTCGTTAATTCTTTAAAGGTCTAATGAAACAAAAGGTCAACTCTGAGTAATTCTTACAGTCCAATCAGCTGATTCATTTTGTGCTTTTTATGTCTAATAGCTAAGATACTGCACCACTGGGAGATTGTTACCTTTTATTCTGAGAGCTCTATGGAGATATCCCATGTGGGGAAGGTATACCATTTGAGAAGGAAGTAAGCAGAGGACCATTGTCTGGTGTATGCGATTGATTCTCTATATGCTTTGTTGGCCCATCTGTGGGTCTCGATTTAAGGTGAGCCTGCATTTCATTGAGAGATCTATATCCATCAGAGAAGCATTGAAACCCATGAGGGATCCCTATGTGTTTCAACTCACTGAGTCTTAGAGGGTTCTAACGCATGGGGGCCCCTCTTGGGTTTCAATGCTTCTGTTCTTGATCTCTGCACGGAATATGTATCTATTGTCTGCATACATTTTTTATCTACATATTGGTTTTTAGCTTGGTTATATAATAAACATTTTTGCATTTTACTATATCAGTGATTCTCAACCAGGGTTCCTCTAGAGGTTGCTAGGGGTTCCTTGAGCAATGAGCAATTTCTGTCTCTCAGATAAGTTCCCACTGGCACCATTGATCTTTTTAGCTATCTGTAGGAAGGTAATTCTTTCCAATGTCTACAAGTGTAAGGAGCATTCTTCCCATCACATTAATGTATCATGAGTTGTAGAGTTCTCATTTTTAGCAGGGGTTCCCCGAGACCAGAGAACTATTTCAAGGGTTCCTCCATGCTGAAAAGGTTGAGAAAGGCTTTACTATATCATTGGTTTGTATTAGTGCCTCTAAAATCTCTTCCATAATTTTGCTCCTTCTGCTGCCAAAGTCTTTCAACAAAATACTTTTTATTTACTACAGCTGTCCTTTTACCACTGTGTTTGCTGTGACATTTGCTAAACCAGGTGTGCCAGAGAGGCTGAGGATGTTCTCAGGGTTCAGGTGCAGTACGGAGAACTCAAAAATACAAGCGGCTCCTACGGGGGTAGCGCTACATATTTAATTGAACATTTTTGTGCAACTTTAAATCCTAGTAAGGATACTACACACTGCAGATTGAAGTCCTTAATTTAAGCACTTTTCGCAGATTTTTATTGGACTTGACTGGCTATGTTATTTTTACCATTTTGTTTCTAATTGGCATGACATGGAGCTTGTAAATGTTATCGCTCCTTTTTGCTCTTTGGAAATTTACTGGTTCAGAATGACCGTCTTTTCTAAGAAAACCTGACTTTTTTTATTTATAGATGTTCTAGGGCTCAGGAACTGACCGTCGGCTGTCCTTAATTCCTCCTCTGTCCTACGATGAACATTTTTCACTTCCTGGATGGGAGCCAGGCTCCTCTCTCTGTGCACCCAAACCTTTGGCAAGCATCCAGATTTCCGGAAAAGCTTTCAAGGTGCTATTCGTCATCTCCGCGCGGAGAAATAAAATCCTTTGTCGCTGCGAATGCCTTCTTAATTGTAATTACCTGTGACAGGGTTCTCTGTACCCACCTCTGGTAAGATTGTGAAAAACTGTAAGTGTCAGCATGGGCAGAGCCAGAACAAAGAATAGAAACATACACAGCATACAAAACACACACATATTCAGAACAGGAAAATTTCCATTACTTATTGTTTACTTCTTGACAAAAACTTCTTTAAAGGGTAACTCCACTTTCGTGGCAAAACACTATAGTGGATTAAAACAAATAATATAGCTAATACAATTGCAACAAAAGTCATATTGTAATTGAATGTTATTAAAAACGACCTTTCCTTTTTAATCTGCAGCGCTGTTATTTTCTGTAAAATGTAATATGGCAACCTGAAGGAGTTCTGTACACAGATGATGTACGGAACGCACTCCAGAAATGCCATTTCCTGCTTTTGTGATTGGCTCACTGATTTTCCCAGCATTCTGCACTAAGATACAAGTCAGATGGGCAACTCTTCTGGGAAGGCTGTCCACACTTTTTAGGAGTGTCTATGGAAATGTTTGTTCATTCTTCCAGAACCGCATTTGTGAGGTCAGGCACTGATGTTGGATGAAAGGGCCTGGCTCGCAGTCTCCACTCTAATTCATCCCAAAGGTGTGCAGTCATGCAGGGCTGGTGCAAGGATTTTTGACACTCTAGGCGAAACCTCATTTTGCCGCCCCCTTTGGCTCTGCCCCTGACTCCACCCCCTTTGCCCTGTCAATTTATATGATGGAGGTGGCGGAGGTAGAGATTTTTGCAGAGCCTCTCTACCCATTTCTTTAGCCGTGGTCCACAGGCCCACACCTGTGCCCCTGGATCTGCCTCATTTTCCCACCCTGGGGTGCTGCCAGCTGCGGCTCTCCAGTGACATGAGTGATTGATGCAGAGCAGTGACGGATCAACAGCGGATGGGCGCCCCTGGTGGCAGTGGCGCCCTAGGCGGTCGCCTACTCCGCCTAGTGGTAGAGCCGGCCCTGCAGTCATGTTAGAACAGGAAGGGGCCAATCCCAAACTGTTCCCACAAAGTTGGGAGCATGAAACGGTCCAAAATGTCTTGGTATGCTGATGCCTTAAAGTGGTAGTAAACTCTGTACTACCACTTGTACCTACAGGTAAGGCTATGATAAGGTCGATGACATCATCGGTGCATGCGCTCTGAAGGTCCGGCTTACAGTGCCGGACCTTCAGAGGCTGAGCCTATGCCTCAAATGTCGGCTCCCGTGTGCATGCGTGGGAGTGAAGCCATCGTGACTCCGGCTGATCACATAGCCAGAGCTCACAAACCCAGAAGACAGACAGGGGGAACATGTCAGCCCACTCAGCTGTGACTTTACAGCGTTGGAGGGCTTTGTTCCAAGGTGAGTGTGCTAGTAGGTGATGCGTACTAGCACATTATGATATTGCCTTGCCAATCCCAACCCCTGAAAAACAAGGAGGAGTCACTTTGGCCGGGGGGCCGTGGAACCCAGCTTACCTTAGAGAGGTCAGGAAACATCTTTTTCAGCTCCCAGGTCCCTCTTATGTGTAAGTCACCCTGTATCTATTAGGGGCACAGGGTGACCGAGAAGCCCAGTCTGGCCTGTCCCAACCAGACTCACAGTACAACCACACCGGACTCAGCATTTAGTTTTACCCCTGTTATCCTGGGTCTTATATGTGTGGTTTGTGTTTAAATTTGGAGAGGCTGCTTCACTTAGGACAGTAATATTTATCAACAATATTGTGATAGTACCAGTCCCATTTAGCATCTGTCCCTTTTCTTCACTGGGATACCGGCCCCTGAATCAGCCAGGTTGTCTATGTTTAGAACACTGTCATTGGACATAATATTCCCAGATAGCATGAATAATTTGCCACAAATTTGTGGCAGTATTGAATTGTAGGTCTGTTAACTTGATGCACATTTTCCCTGGTAAGTTGTACACTTGCAGAGCACTTGAAGCACAAGTCCTAGTTGACACTTTTCCAATTTGTAACAAATTTGCATGGCAAGTCTCTAGCAAGAGCAAAGTTGCAGTAGTGAGTCTACAGCAAGAACTCTGCAAGTCTACACTATGAAAATTCAGCCACAGTGACCCCTGTGGTGGGAGGACTATTGCACAACATAACTGAACCAGAACTTGCAGCAGACTTGCAGAATGTTTGCAAAGAAAGTTGATCTGGAGTCATGCAATGCAGACTTGCTGCAATTGTGCAACAAACTTGTAAAGCCTGGAAATCTAGCAATAGCTTAGCAAGTCATTTTCAAACTTGCAGCACAATTACTTGCTATCTGGGTTGCTGGCCATACAGCATTTCATTGCTCAGATATAAAGTGTGACCACCGTACCGTGTTCCTAAAGTACCGGGCAGCCACACTTCTTCCAGCCGGGCCTATGGGGTTAATGCCAGTCAATAATACTACCCCACCCTCTCTACTGTTTGTACTATGCATGTTCCAAGCATTAAGACCAGAGGTAGAGTAAGAAAAGGGAAAGTTTCTTCACGTGTCCTTCCCACTGACAAAGTTGGCTGCGTGCTTTTGTTTATAAGATTTGTTGAAATGTTTGAATGTTTACCCCGCCCTGTGTCTCCATGCCAACAAGGCGGGGACAGGCCCGGATTAAGAGCATCATGGGCCTGGTGCTGAGGATTTCGGTGGTCCTTTTTTTATGTTAAAGCGGAGTTCCATCCAAAAGTGGAACTTACGCTTTAAGAGGAGGTGACCCCCTGACATGCCATAATTGGCATGTCATTTTTTTGGGGGGGACACAGGGTCCACGGTCCACTTCCTCTCCTGGCACCGAGGAGCCAGAAGGAAGTTCACCTTCCCCCCACTCCCTCTCGGCGATCTTCTGGGACACATCACAGGTCCCAGAAGATACGCCGGCCAGTCACAAGCCGCTGAGCGACTTGCGCATGCGCACTGAGCGCCTGGCTTTGAAGCCAAAGCCAGGTGCCCACACTTGTGATGCCGGCGCCACTTAGGGGAGGGGGAGAAGAGAGAACCCTCGGTCGACCACATCACTGGAACGAGGGACAGGTGAGTGGCCAATTGTTAAAAGCCTGTACAGTTCAGGAGATATGCAGCGTTGAAACTGTGCCGATGTTATGTCGGCACATGCGCAGTGAAGGAACGGCTTGTGTGCTGTTCCTCCACTGCGAGCTCCCGTCCTCATGCGCGGGAGTGACGTCACGTGATTCCGGCCAGTCACAGCGTCGGAGTTGCGGACCCAGAAGGAAGAGGGACAGAAGATGGATGTGGCCAGGAGAGGGGACATCGCTGGATGCCGCAGGCTTCGTTTGCAGGTAAGTGGCACATAATGGGCTACTATGCAATGCATAGTAGCCCATTATGTTTCTATTTACAGGGGGGACATAGAGGAAGTAAACCCCATCTGGGTTTACTTCCTCTTTAATAACTGCCAGCATAAGATCCAGTTGACACAATAATAACCTTCAGCATTAGTGCCAGTCTCTGCAATTATATCCACCCAGCATCGGTGACAGTTTAGGAAAAAATAATAACCCCCATCATACAGTAATTGACAATTTCCATAATAATAACCAAAATCATCAGTGCCAGTTTACACAATGACAGCCCAAAGCATTGGTGTGAGTAGCAGAAATAATAAAGCCTACCATGAGAGATAGTTTACGCAATAACAACCCATATCATTGACGTCAGCAGCAGCAGCAGCAGCAGCAATAATAACCGAAAGCATTAGTGCAAATTTGCACAATAACCACCCAAAGCACTGGTGTCAGTAGCAGCAATTATATCCAGGTGAACTTATCCTTTAACCACTTGCCTACCAGACACTTCTCCCCCCTTCCAGCCCAGACCAATGTTCAGCTTTCAGCGCTGTCACACTTTTAATGACAATTGAGCGGTCATGTGACACTGCACCCATATGACATTTTTATCATGTTCTTCCCACAGATAGAGCTGTCTTTTGGTGGTATTTAACCACTTCAGAGCCACATGCTGTCAATTGACGTCCTGGGATTTCAGTGGTTATATCTCAATAATGCCGGCACCTGCAGGCATCATTGAGATATCATTTTTTTCTGCAGGCGATTCCCACTGTAAGAACAATCATAGCAGCAGTTCAGCCATTTGATCGTTCTTACAGGCGACAGGAGGGGACGTTCCCCCCCTCCCATCACCCTCCGGTGCTTCTCTCGACTCACCTGAGCGATCGGCGAATGGGAGAAGGAATCGCCTGCCGCCAGAAGTACCAGAGATTTCTGAGGGACAGATGGTCCCCGGTCATCTCTATGGCTCTCGGAGGCCCGGGCGCAGGCAATGACGTCATGTCCGGGTCTCCAGATGTAAACAATGCCAGTGAAATCAGCTGGAAAGGCTGGGATCGGCCATTTTTTTTTCTGATCTAAGCCTTTCCAGTCTGGAGGAGAGATGAGGGGTCTTATAGACGCCGCATCTCTCCATAAAGGGGACCTGTCACACACTTTTCCTATTACAGGGGATGTTTACATTCCTTGTAATAGGAATAAAAGTGATAAAAAAAAATTAAAGAGAAAGTGTAAAAATAAAAGTAAAATAATAAATAAAATAATAAATAAATACATTTAAAGCACCTCGTCCCTGCGAGTTTGCGCACAGAAGGGAACGCATACGTTTGTAAACGGCGTTCAAACTACACGTGTGAGGTGTCGCTGCATGCGTTAGAGTGAGAGCAATAATTGTAGTCCAAGACCTCCTCTGTAACTCTAAACATCTAACCTGTAACATTTTTTGAAGCATCGCCTATGGAGATTTTTTAATAACCAAAGTTTGGCGCCATTCCACGAGTGTGACATGTTGGGTATTTATTTACTCGTCACAACATCATCTTTCACATTATGAAAAAAAAATTGGGCTAACTTTACTGTATTTTTTTTTTAATTGATGAAACAGTTTTTTTTTTCAAAAAATCGCTGTGCAAATATCGCATGACATAAAAAGTTGCAACAACCGCCATTTTATTTCCTAAGATCTCTGCTAAAAAACCATATATAATGTTTGGGGGTTCTGAGTAATTTTCTAGCAAAAAAAATGATGATTTGTACACGCAGGTGAGGAGTGCTAAAAATGGGCCTGGATATGAAGTGGCTACACTACTGAGTTTTTTTATTTGTTGCTAAACATCAAAAAATAATGACATTTTTGACAAATAAAAATGTTTTTCTTAGTTTGTTATAAAGGCACTTATAGGTGGCCCTGATCGCACTGGCACTGATGAGCTGAGATAGATGGCATTGAAAGGAGGCACTATGATATCCGGAATCACCAGATAGACCAGACACCAACACCCCTCCACCCACCCAGTGCCCCCCCCCCTCAATCCGCCCTCCCTCCCTCCCTCCATCCTAAAGAGTTAACCACCAGATGCAAGCAATACAAGTACTTCTACCCAGCCAGGCTAGCCAGCCCCATGCAGGCAGACAGAGGCAAACTTACTTGTGTTTGTTATGTGTTCCTCCTTGCAGTCGCAATGACGCCGCAGATCCTTCCCATGTACCTCTGGGGCCGGCCTCTGACGTCACGCCGCACGGCCCCGAACAGAACAGCCAGGAAGTGTGCTGCAGACAGTGTGGCTGTGGACTGGACTCCGAGTCCAAGGGGAGGAGTTCAGCCTCAGCGCACTGTCTGTATGGAAAGTGACTGATGAGTGGCAGCGCAACTGTTCTCTGAGGCGGGGGCCGGGGCAGGGCCGGGCTGCCTGCATGCAATTGCTATGTAACGCATAGCGGCCGCTGGCCGACACCTATGTATATGTGAGTCAGTCAAAGCCTGGTTTATATGGGCCAATTAAGCAAATCAATGTAGAGGCCGATGTTGCCGGTAATTATCATTAGCATCTCGGGCATGACGGGCAGGATCTGTGGCTGTGGGCCTCATCTGTGTTAGGGGCCTGGAGCTGCAGCTCCCACAGCCCCTATGTTAATCCGGCCCTGGCGGGGGGATTGTCCCCAGGGATATATATACTTGTGTCTGTTCTTCAATAAAAGTTTTATGTTTCTTTCCACCCTACACTGAGTTACGGCTAGTGACTGGGTGGGCTGGGAGCATATAATCACTGGGTTACAAGGTCTCTGAAGCAAGGCAGCAGTAATGGCGGATCTACTCGGCCTAAGCATCCATCACACAACCCCACACCATAATCCCCCCTCCACCAAATGATTTTGACCAGTGCACAAAGCAAGGTCCATAAAGACATGGATCAGCGAGTTTGGGGTGGAGGAACTTGACTGGCCTGCAAGAGTCCTGACCTCAACCCGATAGAACACCTTTGGGATGAATTAGAGGGGAGACTGCAAGCCGAGCCTTCATCCAACATCAGTGCCTGACCTCACAAATGTGCTTCTGGAAGAATGATCACCTGCTGGTGGCACTGTGGTTCCCCGGGTGAAAGGATGCAATTCCAGTGTTCAACAGCTTATATCTCCTAGCAGCCACCCGAGCATAGTAAGCATTTTCCACCTGATGCTGGCTGCTGGGAGGGTATTTAGGTCCTCCCCTATTAATATCTCTTGCTTCAGTGTTTCCTTGCTGCCAGATAGCTGCTAGCTGTTATCCTGTTTCTGTGCTGTACACTGTATCCTGCTGCCTTATACCCATTCTCCCTTGTTTTGGCCTAGCTACTTGCTGGAGATTCAGATTTTTACAGTGCTGCAGACGTGTTTTTTTACACACGTCCCCTCTGTGTGTACTTAAGTAAAGCTGACTGTCGGCTTTCATGTAGAAGTGATAAAAGCGGCTGTGAAGCCGCCTATCACTTGCCACCCCCCTCCATCTGCTCAGCCTTCCCCTTGTACACAGACCCGGAAGTGATGTCATACATGTGACTTCCCGGTCTGAACTGTAGCTGTCATTCTCTGGGATTGGTGCTGGGAGTCTGTGTTCCATCAGCTGCAGGGCTGGTGCAAGATTTTTGACACCCTAGGTGAAACCTCAATTTGCCGCCCCCTTTGGCCTCGCGCCCTGTCCATGTATACGATGGAGTTGGCGAAGGTGGAGATTTTTGCAGCGCCTCTCTACCTATTTCTTTAGCCGTGATCCACAGGCCTGCACCTGTGCCTCTGGACCCTGCCTAAAGTCAAATAATGGAGGCACCGGCTCGCTTTCTTATGCCAGCCGTGGTCCGCAGGTATATGGACAGGCTGGGGTAGTATATGGACAGGCTAGGGTAGTATATGGACAGACTGGGGTAGTATATGGACAGGCTGGGGTAGTATATAGACAGGCTGGGGTAGTATATGGACAGACTGGGGTAGTATATGGACAGGCTGGGGTAGTATATAGACAGGCTGGGGTAGTATATGGACAGGGGCATGGCGCACTGGGCATCAGTGCGCCCTAGGCGGCCGCCTACTCCGCCTAGTGGTAGAGCCAGCCCTGATCAGCTGTAGTGGATCAGAGAGGAGACATCCAGCGTCTAATAGACCCCGGCTCTCTCCATAAAGAGAACTTGTCAACCTATATGCTATCACTTAGGGGGCTATTTGTCTCCTATGTGATAGTAATAAAATTTATGTAAAAATATATAAAAATTAAACCAAAAATGTTTAATATAAGTAGACATATAAAAATGTAAAAAAAAAATTGTAGAGCCCCCCACACACACCTACAAGAAAATGCGTGGGTTGGGGCATCTGCATATGAAAACGGCAATTGTCCTACACATGTTATATATCAGCATGCACGCCAGAGTGAGAGCAATAATTTTAGCACCAGTGCTCCTGTGTTACTCTAAACTGATGACCTGTAGAGGCTTTTAAAATGTTGCGGCTGCATGCAATTTTTAGGTTTGACATGGGTATCTATTTACTTGGCAAAATCTCATCTTTTATACTTTACAAAAAAAAAAAAAATAGGTAATAAATGGCATGTGCCCAGAAATGAACCCCTTCATGCCGACGTATCACATACAGTGGGGAAAATAATTATTTGATCCGCTGCAGGTTTTGTAAGTTTGCCCACTTACCAAGAAATGAAGGGTCTATCATTTTTATCATGGGTGAATTTTAAATTATAATATTAAAGTGTTACTAAACCCAGTAATATGAAAATAGTTTATCTCCCCCCCCCCCCCCCAACCCCAGTGCCCACAGCTTTTAAATCTTCTTTTTACAATAAAATACTGCCACTATATACCTTTTTAGATTATCTGTATACCATGGTTTCCTGATAACCTGCATAGCTGTGTGTTCAAGTAGGAGGAGTATTCCACTATAGCCTCTATACACGCGCACATGTGTGATGTCAATATCATGTGACCTGAACAACTGAAACAGGAAATGTTCTATCCAGCATAGGAGACCAAACTGAGCATGTGCAGCTTTACAACCCTGCTGTATATTATATAGACTTGCCCATATTGACAGTGCAGGAGGGAAGGATTTATGGCATACAGGGATAAAACAGCTTTTTTTACACAATGCAGAGGATTAACCCCTTAACCTCCCTGGCGGGATGATTATTTCAGATTTTTGGTGCTGAAAGCGGTACGATTATTTTGCATGAAAATTTGGCGTTTTATATTGTAGGCCTGTAATTCTTAGGAATAACTCACTTAAATCTGTCCAAACAAGAGTCTAGTAGACATCCCGGGTATGATAAAGTTTGAAAGAAGAAATCATAAATTATAATATAATAAATAACTAAAAATAATTATCAAAAATAATAACGTAATAGTAATAAAATTTATTCAATAATGTAATCAAACCAAAAACACTGAAATTTGCTCAGTTGCAGAATTGTCGCTGTCGTCACTTTCAGTGTCTGATGATAAATTTCCCTAAAAATCAGTATCACTCAATTCTGCAAATGATTCTTATTTACTATCGCAGTTTTCAAAAACCACTTTTGACGTAAAGGGACACTTTTTGGTTGCCATGGACATTCTCATGTTTCCAGGCAGAAAGAATGACATATATAATATAAAAGTGCATGCAGGGCTCTGGGCAAACCACTAGGGACAAAGGGGATGTGAAATGATTTCATACAGTAATGTAATCTATAAGATTACAGTGCACTGTATGTGCTGTGTGTGTTTCACTTTTTGAATTTCCCGCCGGTCTCCGTCCCCGTGCGACACAACGCTCGCAGGGAACGGAGCCCGGCACACAGGAGTTATCTGGCGGCGGACACAGCCCGCAGACACGGCGGGGGAAATCACTGGATCCAGGGGACAAGGTGAGTAACGCTGCCTCGGATCCAGTGATGCAATCCTGAGTGTGGCTCGGGGTTACCGCTAATGGTACTGAAATTCCACCCTGAGCCACATTCGGGATTACCGCCAGGGAGGTTAAGTTTCACAGTGAGTATAACAAGCATGCTATGCTGCATATACAGACAGATTTTACTGTTGTGGGTTTAGTAACACTTTGAGGTAGTATACCCACGCTATGGCTTCTATTGATATATCCAATTATAATGTAATAAGGCTGCTGCTGTGTTGTAGGTTTAGTGAACCTTATAGTGTGAATCCAAGGAACTACAGTGCTGCCCTATACCCCTATCTTAGTGCATCATGTTAACATATATGTAAGTTTCAATCAGTATTGAAGCAGAAAAAATGGTTGAAACTTACTATGCTATAATAAAGTGCTCCGTACTTAATCCAAATCATATTGTCCATCATAGGCGTGCACAGCCTATTGCATTAGGGTGTGAACCTCAAATCTCAAACGCACATGAACACCTCCTGCTGCCACAGAAAGGCTCTGGTGGTGGGAGACAGTTGATTGGGAGCATATTATGTTACGTCCTAAATATGGGTGTAACGTGTTCGTACAGTTGAACCTAGCCTTTAATATAATGGGGGCATATACAATGGCCACTGTCACCCCCCAACCCCTCACCTGGTGCCGTCCCTGGATAATGCTAATTCACATGGGGGTGATTAGGGTGTGCCCAGCACACCTGGCACACCCTGTGAGCATGCCTATGATGTCCATATACAATGGTGAGTCTTGCTCCGGTGTGGTTCCACAATGACGTGCTCCCCTCCAATGTTCCCCTACTCACCAACAGTACATAAAAACAGGCTCTGGTAGTGTATGCTCTCTCTCCTTCCCTTCTCCTCCACTCCTTTATTGTAATATCCAGGTAGCATTGGATGGCTTTTTACATCAAACTGATATAGTGTGTGGGTATATGATCTCTCCTTATCTCCCCCACCACTCCTCCAATCTAGTTTCCAGGTTCAAAGCAGCATGTATTTCATATTAATGGGATGGAAGAAATCTCTAATATGTAATATTGTTTAATTTTATTGTAATATAAAAATTGCAATTGCACTTACATTTAAATAGATAATAAAAGCATATAAAACAATCCTAATGGCCGCCTCAGTGTGCTGATGTGCCTTGGACGGAGCCATGTCTTGTAAAATCTTGGATCAGAACCTTCTTCCCTCAGCCAGAACACTGAAGATGGGTCATGGATGGTTCTTCCAGCATGACAATGACCCAAAACATACCACCAAGGCAAAAAAGGAGCAGCTCAAGAAGAAGCACATTAAGGTCATGGAGTGGCCTATCCAGTATCCAGACCTTAATCCTATAGAAAATTTATGGCGGGAGCTGAAACTTCAAGTTTCCAAGCAACAGCCAAGAAACCTTAAGGATTAAGAGAAGATCTGTAAAGAAGAGTGGACCAAAACCCCTCCTGAGATGTGCAAACCTGGTCACCAACTACAAGAAACGTCTTTCCTCTGTGCTTGCCAACAAGGGTTTCTCCACCAAGTACTAAGTTATGTTTTGCTTGGGAATCAAATACTTATTTTACTCACTGAACTGCAACCTAATTTATAGCATTTGTATCGCGTTTTTTTTTCTGGATTTTTTTGGCTGATATTTTGGGGTTGATTTACTAAAGTCAAACTTACTGTGCACTTTTGAAAGTGCAGTTGCTCCAGAGCTTAGTAAATGAGGGAGAGCTCTGCTGGCTTCCATCATCCAATCGTGCGCAAGCAAAAAGGCTGTTTTTTTTGTTTCCCTTGCATGTGATTGGTTGTTCTTTGTAAAGTGAAGCTTTCCCTCATGTACTAAGCTCTGGGGCAACTGCACTTTGCAAAGTTCACAGTCTATTTGCCTTTAGTAAATCAACTCCTGTGTCTAACGTTGATATCACTGTTCATTCTCCAGACACCACCTTATCCGCTCAGCATGTTTGATTGCTATAGCCAACCGTTCGCTACCGCCCTTCTCTCCTCTTTCTTCTCTCCATTCCTTTTCCTTTCTATTTTGTCTACTTTCTCCCACGGAGGTGTAAACCTGCACTATATTTATTGAGAATTTCTAGTACTGATATGTACTACTGGTCCTTCTACAATCAGTTTATATTAGTTACTGTGGAATGTGAGTTGTACTGGTTTGATATTGTTCTGTTTTACTCATATTCTCGATCGCTTTTGTGGTCGGAGTTCCTTTTTCCATTGTTTTTCTGGACATAGCATTGTCTTATGTACCTTCTTTAATTTTGTTCAGTAAAAATGTATAAAACAAAACCAATTAGATAGCAGTGTCTAGAGGCATAACTAGAACCTTCAGGGCCCCAGTGCAAGAAATTATGAAGGGCCCCCTGACCCCTGGCCAGGGCCTTTCCCTCTTCCGACTGATCCTGGGGCCCTTTACTCCCTTTATTTCGGTACTGCAGCGGGGCCCTTTCACAAGTTCTGCAGCAGGCCCCCTTTCTACCATCTTCGGGCCTCCCCATGATGGTGAAATGCCAGGGCCCGGTCACAATTGCGACCTTTGCAATCCTGATAGTTCCCTCACTGGTGTCAGTAGTTTTTCATTTTTATTTTAATTTTATTATTTTTTTTTACCATTTTATTTCTTTTACAATTTTATTTTTACATTTCTTTAGGAGCTCTGTTGGGGGGCTTTGATGAGATATCAGGGGTCTAAACAAACCTCAGCTCTCAATTTCCATCTGTGTAGCCTCAGCTGTACAGAATGAATGGGCAGGAATAGCTGTGCATGGAGCCTCCCATTCATTCAGAAACGGAAGTGTAGTAAAAACAGTTTACTATGCTTCAGTTATGAATGAACCAATTGGTACCAATCACCCCCTGGGGGGACCAAGGAAGCACACAGGGGCCCTGGGAACAGCAGAAGACAAGTAAACTGGATAGAGGAAAATGGAGGAGATTGGGTCCTCTAAATGCCACCTCCGCCATCTCTCCTATTCAGGTGTACAAGGGAGGCACACAGACCCCCTGGACCAAGGGGCCCGGTTGCAATTGCAACCCCTGCAACCCCAATCGTTACGCCCCTGGCCTTGTCCATACTGATACCTAGGCTAAAGAACCAGCTAGATCTAAAAAGAAAAACAAAAAGCAAAAGAATAATTAGAGCTACAGTACTTAGAACACTTATCACTACATATGTACAATATCTATAGCTGTGCAGAGATGTAGTTAATTGGCATATATAAGCTGACAAAATATTGACAGTAGCTTGTGTGCAATAAAGACACCAAAATGACAGCTGGTATTTTTGCTTTGCGTTCTGCAAAATATTATCCCCCCTCCCTCACTATTCTCACTCTCCATAATGCAAGATGAATTTTCTTTGTCTTCTGTTGTGATATCCTCCTCAGACTATTACATATGCGCTCACAAATCTAAAAAAAAAATCAGGATAACAAAATTAAAATAATGAAAATGATATAATGTAGATTTTTTGATTGTTATGGGTTCTTTTAGGCTGCATTCACAGCTGAATGTAACATCTTTGAGCGTTTTTTCCGGTGTTTTTATGCACGATTTTGGCGCGGTTTTATGTGTGACTTGCGCGCGTTTGTGAGCTTTGTCTGTTTTTTCTTTTATTTTAGCCAATAGAGATAACTATCATTTTTTGCATCATTTGTTGCTAGGTATTTCAGCTTTTTTTTAGCTTTTCCCTTAGTGTCTATTTCTTTTTAAATTATTATTATTCATTTATTATTATTTTTTACGTTAGGGTAAGGGGTTAGAGTTAAGGTTAGGCTATGGTTAGGATTAGGAGTTGGGGTTAGGGTTAGGATTAGGGATTAGGGTTAAGATTAGGAGTTGGGGTTGGGATTAGGAGTTGGAGTTAGGGTTAAGATTAGAAGTTGGGGTTAGGATTAGGAGTTGGGGTTAGGGTTAAGATTAGGAGTTGGGGTTAGGATTAGGAGTTGGGGTTAGGGTTAAGATTAGGAGTTGGGGTTAGGATTAGGAGTTGGGGTTAGGGTTAAGATTAGGAGTTGGGGTTAGGTTTAGGATTAGGAGTTGGGGTTAAGGTTAGGATTAGGAGTTGGGGTTAGGGTTAGGATTAGGAGTTGGGATTAGGATTAGGAGTTGTGGTTAGGGTTAGGATTAGGAGTTGGGGTTAGGGTTAGGATTAGGGGTTAGGGTGTCACATACCTTGGTTGGAGGCTGAGTTGATGAGAGGGCTTCCCTTGCGCCTCTGGTCCGAGCACCCCGGAATGTGGTGACAGAGGTACAAGGCTCAAAGAAGAACAGGTGCCAGTAGCTTGATAACAGGTGACTGCCACAGTCAGGGACGTAGTCAAGGTGAGTCGGGGTTATACATGGTAAGACAACAGGGTGGTCAGGAGGCACCTACATGTCAGTGCACACCAGATATTAGTCTGAGCTCGTCTTTGTGCTGGTACACAAGCATTAGTTGTATGGGAATGAGCAGTAGCTCCAAAATAATTTGCATTAGCTGTATGAGAATTAGTACTTAGCTGAACTAGCTTCCTGACAAAGGGTTATTTTTTTTGTTAGGGTTAGGGTGTTATTACTACTACTACTACTAATAATAATAATAATAATAATAATAAAAAATGAATAAATAAATGTAAATAAATACACAAATAAATAAAAATAATCATAAATAAATAATACATAAATTCAATAAATTAACACTAAGTAATAGTAAATAAATGGTTAACCATTAACCTTAACCTCTAACCCTTAAAAATAATAATAAATAACTAAGCAACCTAACCCTGACACAAAATAAACAAATACATTATTATTACTATTATTATAATTATTAATAATTTCCTTTTTTTTGGTTCGGGTTTGGGTGTTTATTTATTATTATTTATAATAATGTATTTAATATTTTTTAAGGTTAGGGGTTAATTATCATTTATATATGTATTATTAAATATTATTGATATGAATTGAATGAAGATTTGAGATTTTATTTATTTATGATTTTTTAGTTATCTGTGAATTTAATTTACACTTATTTATTCATATATTATTGCTATTTTATGTTTTACAAAGAAAATCTAGCACAAACGCATGACAAAATGTGCGAATGGGAATAAAAATACGCTAAAATGCTCATATCTGCCCCATTTAAGCTACAAAAAAAAAACTCCAGAACTTTTTTGAGCTCAGGTGTTTCGCTTCAGGTGACTTGGAGTGGAGATGTGAACCATCTTCACCCTGGTTCACAATGGTGCTTTTTAGCATGCGATTTGACATGTCAAATCGCATGCCAAATCGTCGGCAATTGCCGGCAATGACACCGTCCAAATCGGTGCGAAGCTGCATTTGCGGCGCCGCACCGATTCCCAAAAGTAGTTTCTGTGCTGCTTTTGCTGATTTCAGGTGCAATTTCTATTGACATCTGTGCAGAAACCCGCAAAAATGTCTCTGAAATCGCACCTGAGGTTGAGACTGACATGCAGGAATGAGATGGTGCGAGCTTAGCTGAACTCGCACCATTTCATTCCCGCACCAATATGAACCTAGGCTTCATAGAGAATAATTGATTTATTCTCTTCCAGTGTTTTGGAGCATTGACCTTCAAGCTACAAAACGCTGAGGTGTGAATGGGGCCTTAGAGTTTGAATTTCTAACAGTGTTTGCATATCAATATGTATATATTACATAGACTACTAAAGGAGCAGTTTATTTCTGGAAGTGGAAGAGGCAGCATAACATCCGTTTTGTAGTGTATAAAATATTTTCAAAATGTTACATATCACCACACTTCACCATCTTTCCTAACTTTAAAGTGTTAATCTAAGTTTCTATGCTTAATATCAGTGATGGTAATAAATATAAAAAATGTAGAGGTCCCTTAGATTTGTGGTTCGGGGGGAAGTGTTAAAGACACACTGTTGAGCTGGGTTTCTATAGCCCCCAACTGCCCCCTCATAAGCTGCAAAGGTAGCGGTCAGCGGATGGGGGTGTTCACATGCTGTGGTTGCGATGCTTTGATTCATTCTTGTGAAAAGATCATTGCTCAGTGGCGGCTGGTGAAATTTTAGGATGGGGGGCACCAGACCCCACCCTTCCTTTTTGACCCCTTCCACTTCTCATAAGCCCCATCCCTTATAGATTCCACCCAATGTGTGAGGAGTATACAGCCCAGCATCACCAGATATGGGTATATACAGCAACGCCAGATAGGAGTATATACAGCATCACCAGATAGGGGTATATACAGCATTCACCAGATAGGGGTATATACAGCATTCACCAGATAGGGGTATATACGGCATTCACCAGATAGAGGTATATACAGCATTCACCAGATAGGGGTATTTACAGCATTCGCAGATAGGGGTATATACAGCATTCACCAGATAGGGGTATATACAGTATCCACCAGATAGGGGTATATACAGCATTCGCAGATAGGGGTATATACAGCATTCACCAGATAGGGGTATATACAGTATCCACCAGATAGGGGTATATACAGCATTTGCCAGACAGGGGTATATACAGCATCACCAGGGGGGTATATACAGCATCAGCAGATGGGGTATATACAGCATTCGCCAGATAGGGATATATAAAGCATTCATGAAATGGGGTATATACAGCATCACCAGATTGGGGTATATACATCATTCACCAGATAGGGGTATATACAGCATTCGCCAGACAGGGGTATATACAGCATCACCAGGGGGGTATATACAGCATCAGCAGATGGGGTATATACAGCATTCACCAGATAGGGATATATAAAGCATTCATGAAATGGGGTATATACAGCATCACCAGATAGGGGTATATACAGCATTCATCAGATAGGGGTATATACAGCATTCACCAGATAGGGGTATATACAGCATTTGCCAGACAGGGATATATACAGTATCACCAGGGGGGTATATACAGCATCAGCAGTTGGGGTATATACAGCATTCACTAGATAGGGGTATATACAGCATTCACCAGATAGGGGAATATACAGCATTCGCCAGACAGGGGTACATACAGCATCACCAGGGTGGTATATACAGCATCAGTAGATAGGGGTATATACAGCATCACCAGAGAGGGGTATATACAGCATCACCAGAGAGGGGTATATACAGCATCACCAGAGGGGTATATACAGCATCAGCAGAGGGGTATATACAGCATCAGCAGAGGGGTATATACAGCATGACCAGAGGGGTATATACAGGATCACCAGATGGGTATATACAGCATGACCAGAGGGGTATATACAGGATCACCAGAGGGGTATATACAGCATGACCAGAGGGGTATATACAGCATCAGCAGAGGGGTATATACAGCATTAGCAGAGGGGTATATACAGCATCAGCAGATGGTTATATACAGCATCACCAGAGGGGTATATGCAGCAAAAGATCGTTATAGACAAAGTACAATTTGTTGTCGTTTCTCAATATCCTTTCTTCCTTCACCATTTCGGTGTCCGTAGTTAGATTGTCCTTTTCTACTCCACTAACGACCACTACGACATATATGGGGAGACCACTACGACGTATATGGGGAGACCACTACGACATATATTGGTAGACGACTACGACATATATGGGGAGACGATTACGACATA
>BLSH010142164.1:355539-366310 GCA_018402905.1 Glandirana rugosa | reverse complement strand
GTATATACAGCATCACCAGAGAGGGGTATATACAGCATCACCAGAGAGGGGTATATACAGCATCACCAGAGGGGTATATACAGCATCAGCAGAGGGGTATATACAGCATCAGCAGAGGGGTATATACAGCATGACCAGAGGGGTATATACAGTATCACCAGATGGGTATATACAGCATGACCAGAGGGGTATATACAGGATCACCAGAGGGGTATATACAGCATGACCAGAGGGGTATATACAGCATCAGCAGAGGGGTATATACAGCATTAGCAGAGGGGTATATACAGCATCAGCAGATGGTTATATACAGCATCACCAGAGGGGTATATACAGCATCAGCAGAGGGGTATATACAGCATCAGCAGAGGGGTATATACAGCATGACCAGAGGGGTATATACAGTATCACCAGATGGGTATATACAGCATGACCAGAGGGGTATATACAGGATCACCAGAGGGGTATATACAGCATGACCAGAGGGGTATATACAGCATCAGCAGAGGGGTATATACAGCATTAGCAGAGGGGTATATACAGCATCAGCAGAGGGGTATATACAGCATTAGCAGAGGGGTATATACAGCATCAGCAGAGGGGTATATACAGCATTAGCAGATGGGTATATACAGCATCAGCAGATGGTTATATACAGCATCAGCAGATGGTTATATACAGCATCACCAGAGGGGTATATACAGCATCACCAGAGGGGTATATACAGCATCACCAGCAATCTCCTCATCCTGTTAGATTGATGCCTGTGGCTTTACCACTTCCTTCTTTCCTATAACTCTTTGCTGTTGTTTAACATGAAACAGATATTGCTAGAAAACTGACTCCTTGTATTGACCACATAAAAAAACAGCAGCGAAAAAGTCCCTGCAAGAGTCCCTGTTCAATGCGGCAGGTTCTGCCAGGCCCTTCAGCAGTCAACATTTCCAGGAGTGTTGGATGCCTGTGTCCCCCCGCCTTGCACCATGGTTCCATCCTCCAATCACTACCAGACACAGCAAAGAGGTTGAAGCATGGATGAACACAGGCATTTGACACTCTCGGAAATGTTGAGGGCCAAAGAGGCTGAAGGAAGTTGCAGCACCGGAGCCGAGTGAAGGAGTATAAGAGCTCTTCTACTGCAGTATACCTTTCTTTGGATTTTTTTCTTCCTGGCAGGGTCACGTTAAATCCTATGCTGGCCATGATTATATATGATAGAAAATAGTATCTGGCTTTCAAAAAATATAAGTTTCCTTGTGTTCTGGACTTTTTACCAGACTGTAAAACAAAGGAAGTGTCAGGGCTGGGCTCCTACAACTTAATAAGCAGCTCTTTTCATTCAGTGCTCAGAAGCTGCTCAGCTGCTGGTCAATTACCGGCCACTCATTGTTACCACAGTGACTCACCTGGTTATCATTAACCTGCGTCATTAGTCCAGGCTACAGCCAGCCCCTTTTTGCTATTTAACCACTTCAGCCCCGGAGCCATTTTTGACACTTGTTGTTTACAAGTCAAAATCAGTAGTATTAGCTAGAAAATTACTTTGAACCCCTAAACATTATATATTTTTTTTCTAACACCCTAGAGAATAAAATGGTGGTCATTGCAATACTTTTTGTCGCACCGTATTTGCGCAGTGGTCTTATAAACGCCATCTTTTTAAAAAAAATTACTTTTTTGAGTTAAAAAATAAGACAACAGTAAAATTATCCCAATTTTTTTCTATAATGTGAAAGATAATGTTACGCCGAGTAAATTGATACCCAACATGTCATGTTTAAAAATTGCACCCGCTCGTGGAATGGCGAAAAACTTTGGCACTTAAAAATCTCTCGACGTTAAAACATTTTTACAGGTTACATGTTTAGAGTTACAGAGGAGGTCTAGTGCTAAAATGATTGTGTGATATGCGTTTTCTTTGCTGCGCGAGCTTACGGGGACGGTGGCGCTTTAAATTTTTTTTAAATTTATTTTATTTTATTTAAATTTTTTTAGCAATGTTCCTTAAAATAAAAAATCTGATCACTTTTATTGCTGTCACAAGGAATGTAAACATCCCATGTGACAGTAATAGGTGGTGACAGGTACTCTTTATGGAGGGATCTGGGGTCTAAAAGACCCCGAATCCCTCCTTTGCACTTAAAAGTATTCAGATTGCCAAAAACGGTGATTCTGAACACTGTCATTTTTTTAAAATCGGCGACACTGGCCACCGAGTAAACCGGAAGTGACATTGTGACATTGCTTCCGTAATTTCACAAAGGAGACCCGTTTGAAGCCGATTGCAGCTTTGTTCGGGACTCCACACAGCCGGCGGATTCGCCACATGGATGCTCCAGTCTCCTGGTGGGACAGGAGGCTGGGGAAGTTCAACTTCTAACAGATTGTTGCTGTCCCTGATTTTTGCTCCTGACTACGCTGACTTCTGGTTTCTTGTCCCCGGCTAGTCTGATTTCCCACTCTGGCATCCAAACCCTGGCTTCTGTTTTTTGAGTAGGTTCCTGAACTCGGTTATTTTTGCCATTTCATTAAAAGTGTGATTCTAACTGCACTTTCTATCTCCGTCTGGTTTATGGTTCCTGACAGGAAGAAGACAAAGAAAAAGTAGAAGAAGAAGAGATGTTATCTATAGAAAGATTTGAGATCTCTTGAAAAATAGGCAGTCATCAGAATTTTTGTTATTTTATGGTTAGTAGCTCTGTACCCTTTGTGGATCACAGACCAGTTTTTATGTAATATGTCACATACTGTTTTTCAACACGTTTTTCATGCTTCACAGCAAGGACACATCAAAATGATTAGAAGCCTTTGCCCAGCAGTAGCACAGAATGACCCAGCCTAGGGTAACATTTTATAGAGGGAAGCTGTTCCTTGTTTAAATACTTTAAACACATTTAAATAAACTGTAAAGCACCCAAACAGAAATCAACTAATTTATATTTAAAAGTATTGGAAAATGTATTTACCTTATAAAATTGTTGGGAACCGTAAAGCCTCAAAACTGTTTGTTTGTAGAAAAGTCACCTTGAAGTTGACCAAGGGGTGCACGCAATTGAAATCCAGCCCATAATACAGGATAGTTTTGATCAGAAATAATTGGAACTTGATACATGGCTAGCATAGTGGCTTAGTGAAAGGTTATCTTTGAAAGTGTTGAACAGCACTTTCTTGAACACATTGGCAGGCCACCAAAGGGCATGAATTTGAAGAATGTTTTTCATTATACAGTCATCGTTGTGTCAAACGGACAACCTACTAGAACTTGAATTGGATTCCCTATTATCTCTTTAAAAAAAGAATTGTAGCTTTTAAGAAGAAATTGGACTTTTCAGAATAATCAACTTTGCTCTAAAGTAATTGTAAAGTCTAATTTTTTTTTTTAGTTAAAAATAACAAACATGTTATACTTACCTGTCCTGGGTAGTGGGTTTGCACAGAGCAGCCCCGATCCTCCCTCTCCTTGGGTCCCTCTTTGGTGCTCCTGGCACCTTCCTCCTGTTGAGCGCCCCCACAGCAAGCAGCTTGCTATGGGGGCACCCAAGCCGAGCCACAGCTCCCTGTGTCCATTCAGACACGGAGCAGCAGCCTGAACCGCCCCGCCCCCTTTCTCTCTTCATTGGCTGACTGACTTTGATTGATAGCAGTGTGAGCCAATGGAGCTGTGCTGCTGTCTCAGCCAATGAGGAGGGGGTCCCGGGCAGCCAAGAACATCCTACAACATCACTGGATCTAGATGAGGCTCAGGAAAGTATTAGGGGGGCTGAGGGGGGCTGCTGCACACAGAAGGCTCTTAATCTTAATGCATAGAATGCATTAAGATGAAAAAAACCTTCTGCTTTACAATCACTTTAAATGTTACAATGGCTTTGTAATTAGTACAGCCTAAAAAAGCATGAAGGATAATGTGCTAAGTGCAGTTACTCATATTTAAAGATCAATAAGAACAATAAAAGGTGGTTACAGATATGTTGTCATGGGTTATAGCATTTTGCAGTAGGGACACGGTACACAAAAAGCATTCAGTGCAATTATTATTGTCCCTCTCTCCAGCCATTCGGCAAACAAACTGCCTCCTGCTACAGCCAAATATTTTAAATTTCGACTCATCAGTCTGGAGCACCTGCTGCCATTTTTCTGCAGTCCAGTTCTTATGTTTTCATGCATAGTTGAGTTTCTTAGCCTTGTTTCCACGTTGGAGGTATGGCTTTTTAGCTACAATCCTTCCATGAAGACCACTTCTGGCCAGACTTTCATCAGCTGCATTAAGTTTCCTTGGATGACTACGGCATCCACGGTCCTCAGCATTGCTCATTTCTTTGTGCTTCTTCATAAGAGTTTGAACAGCACATCTTGAAACTCTGGTCTACTTTGAACTTTTTGGCCCAGAGAGACCGTGCTGATGCAGTATAAGTACCTTGTGTCTTGTTGCTCTGCTCAGTCCTGCCATGGTGTGTGACCTGTGACATAAAAAATTCCACAACCTCACCTTAGTAGCAGAGTTTGGCTGTTCTTTACCCAGTTTTAAGCCTCCTGCACGGCTGTTTCTGTTTCAGTTAATGACTGTTGGGCTTATTTACTAAAACTGGACAGTGCAAAATCTGGTGGAACTGTGCATAGAAACCAATCAGCTTCCAGTTTTTTGTCAAAGGTTAATTGAACAAGCTGAAGTTACAAGTTAATTGGCTACCATGCACAGCTGCGCCAGATTTTGCACTCACCAGTTTAAGTAAATCAACCCCTGTGTTTCAACCTACATATGAATGGTGCTCATTAGCACCTGGTTGGTATAACTGGTTATTCATACACCTGACACTAATCCTACAAAATGCCTGATTTTGTGCAAGTGTACAAAGTGTGCAAGTGTAAGAATTGATGCTGGTTAGAAGCCAAAGGGTGGTCATGCCAAACATTGATTTGATTTGGATATTCTGTTCACTCACTTTGCATTTTCTAAATTGATAAAAATAAATAATTCTTACTTTACATCATTTCTTCACACCTACCTAAAATTTTTGCACAGCGCTGTATATACACGTTAATGTATGTTGCAGTGTGAACAAGGCATATAAAAACAAGAACAAAAACAAAAATCAATGTTTCTATGTTCCCTTACAGTGACTGCAATTACTACAGAAAAATACAGGTCACTGGACATACTGTAAGTGAATGCTGCATATTAATATATTGCAATGTTCTTTTCAACCAGCAGATGGAGCATTAGACCCTTTTTTATGTTTTTGAAGGCTGACCCATTTGCCCCTTGTGGTAGCAAAATTATTAACGTGGAATGTACAGTATCTCACAAAAGTGAATACATTTTTGTAAATATTTTATTACAGTGGTACCTCGGTTCACGACTCTGGTGGCAAACCAAATTGGTCGTGAACCGAGGCAAATTTTCCCATAGGGTTCAATGTAAATCAGGTTAATCCATTCTGACCTTTTTTTTTGTTTTTGAACCACAAAGCTATTAAAAAAAGTGCAGTACAGTACAGTACAGTATGAAGGCAGAGAACACTAACCTTGCACATTCTTGTCACCTGCATTTGCACTTTGCATATTCTTGTCACCTGCATTACTGCTCCGCACTTTCTTCTTGCCACCATGCTTGCTCTGCATTTTCTTTGGAGCCATACTGGATGTACAGTACAGTATATATGTGCTAAAAAGCACACCAAAAAGCTTCTCAATACTGTACTGTAAGTGTCTTCACAGTACTGTAAACTTTTAGTGTTTCTCTGTGTGTCCCACAATATCACCAGAGCAGGGAAAAGCAGGGAAAATGCCCGCAAATCGTGTTCGTGAACCGAAGCAAATTTTTGTGAACTCTTCTGTTCGTGAACCGAGTCCTGAACAGAAGCGTTCAAGAACCGAAGTACCACTGTATGTCTTTTCATGTGACAACACTGAAGAATTTACTGTCCCCGTTAAAATTACTCAACACGCAGCCATTAATGTCTAAATCACTGGCAACAAAAGTGAGTACACCCCTAAGTGAAAATATCCAAACTGGTCACAATTAGCCATTTTCCCTCCCTGGTGTCATGTGACTCGTTAGTGTTACAAGGTCTCAGGTGTGAATGGGGAGCAGGTGTGTTAAATTTGGTGTTATCGCTCTCACTCTGTCATACTGGTCACTGGAAGTTCAACATGGCACCTCATCGCAAAGAATCTCTGAGGATCTGAAAAAAAGAATTGTTGCTCTACATAAAGATGGCCTAGGCTATAAAAAGATTGCCAAGACCCTGAAACTGAGCTGCAGCACAGTGACCAAGACCATACAGCGGTTTAACAGGACAGATTCCATTCAAAACAGGCCTCGCCATGGTCGACCAAAGAAGTTGAGTGCACGTGCTGCCAGCATTGCTGCAGAGGTCGGAGAGGAGGGGGGGGGGTCAGCCTGTCAGTGCTCAGACCATACGCTGCCCACTGCATCAAATTGGTCTGCATGGCTGTCGTCACAGAAGGAAGCCTCTTCTAAAGATGATGCACAAGAAAACCCACAAACAGTTTGCTGAAGACAAACAGTCTAAGGACATGGATTACTGGAACCACGTCCTGTGGTCTGATGAGAACAAGATAAACTTATTTGGTTCAGATGGTGTCAAGTGTGTGTGGCGGCAACCAGGTGAGGAGTACAAAGAAAAGTGTGTATTGCCTACAGTCAAGCATGGTGGTGGGAGTGTCATGGTCTGGGGCTGCATGAGTGCTGCCGGCACTCGGGAGTTACAGTTCATTGAGGGAACCATGAATGTCAACATGTACTGTGAAATACTGAAGCAGAGCATGATCCCCTCCCTTCAGAGACTGGGACGCAGGGCAGTATTCCAACATGATAACGACCCCAAGCACACCTTGCCTTGTTAAAGAAGCTGAGGGTAAATGTGATGGACTGGCCAAGCATGTCTCCAGACCTAAACCCTATTGAGCATCTGTAGGGCATCCTAAAATGGAAGGTGGAGGAGCACAAGGTCTCTAACATCCACCAGCTTTGTGATGTCATTATGGAGGAGTGGAAGAGGACTCCAGTGGCAACCTGTGAAGCTCTGGTGAACTCCATGCCCAAAAGGGTTAAAGCAGTGCTGGAAAATAATGGTGGCCACACAATATATTGACACTTTAGGCCCAATTTGGACATTTTCAATTAGGGAGGTACTCACTTTTGTTTCCTGGCAATTTAGACATTAATGGCTGTGTGTTGAGTTATTTTGAGGGGACAGCAAATTTACAATGTTATACAAGCTGTACACTCACTACTTTACATTGTAGCAAAGTGTCATTTCTTCAGTGTTGTCACATGAAAAGATAGAATAAAATATTTACAAAAATGTGAAGGGTGTACTCACTTATGTGAGATAATGTATGTTTTTTTTTGTTAAAGAATAATAATTGCACTGAGTAAAGTTCCTCTTTAAAGCGGAATTCCACCCTAAAGTGGAACTTCCGCTGGTTGAATTCCTCCCCCCCTCAGGTGTCACATTTGGCACCTTTCGGGGGGGAGGGGGAAGAGGACACCTGTCTTTAGACAGGTGTCCTTTTCCACACTTCCAGGAGCTCTGGCCGGCGGACGCGGCCGCTGACGTCAGCAGCCAGGCTCCCTCCTCCCTGCTCGCTCTGCTTCTGGCCGCCTGGCCAGTAGCAGAGCTCGCGCATGCGCAGTAAGGTGCCCGGCGTGAAGCTGTACTGCTTACACGTCCGGGTTCCCTTACCCGCGATGGAGGCGGCTGCACCCGTCCCCCGATCCGAAGATCGGCGGCGGGTGCCGACATCGCTGGACTCCAGGACAGGTAAGTGTCCTAATATTAAAAGTCAGCAGCTACTGTATGTGTAGCTGCTGACTTTTAATTTTTTTTTAGCCCTCGGACCTCCGCTTTAAGAAATGGAACAGCAATCTAGCAAGCATGCTATAGGAGAGGGGGTGCTAAATGCATTGGTTGTAGTATCTAATATACATTTTGAATATAATCTCATTTTGGACTTAAATATCACTTCTAAGTACCACACCAATGTGTCCAAAATGAGATTTTATTCCAAATGTATAATAGCTGCTATAGTCAACGTGTTTCAGGTACCATACATTATCCTCTTCATCAGGGTGTATTGTGAGCACTTGGCAATGTTCAGCAGCTGATAAAACATTGTAGAACATCAGCTGCTGAACATTGCCAAGTACTTACAATACAAGCAAAGGAAGGATATGCTGAGTGTTCCCTGTAGCGTGTTGACTGTAACACCTATTATATGTTTGGTGTAAAACCTAATTTTAAATATTGTATTCTGAAAACCACTTTTCTCACTGCTGTCAGAATACCCTAACAGTGACATCTGATTGGCTGTAGTCACTGTTCAACTGACAATGTTATGGCGTTTCATTGTACACCCCACCTCTTTTACATGAATGTTGTGTTTGATGCAAAATCTTGTTTTATAAAAACATACAAATTATAATGATTTGTCCCCACAGTGCAGTTTTGGGTGTTACAGATGTTACAAATAACAGACTTTCCAGATCTGAGCTTGTATGGTGTTAAAATGTGTTTTTTTTCTCCTATAAAATACCCCCCACCGAGAACACTACTGAGTCTTTCTGAACATAGTATAGGCCTAGGAGAAAGTATGTTTCTAGGTTTCTAAAGAACTTTTTTTGTAACCTCCTAGAAAATGCCTCCTACTGAGATCCCTACTGATCTATGATAAAAGCAATGTAGTGCGAAAGTATGTTTCTCTAAGGGCATTGATAAATAAATAAATAAATAAATAGAAAAAAAAAATTATAAATAAAATGTATTTTTCAGACTTTCTGCTGTTTGGTTTTGTTATACGGATATTGAGCATTTGGTCTTTTTCCTATTGCTTTTTTTTTTTTTTTTTGAAGGCCTGTACCAGGTTAGCACAACCAGCACATACTCTACAGAGCATATGAACAGTAGCAGAAAGTAATGAGGAAGATAGCTTGAGAAATGGTCAGTCCAGAGGTAAGACAAATGAGACCTGATCCAGTGAATGTGTCAGCGACTTGGTGTTTTATAATTTCATTTCAGAAATGACCAACTGTAGCACAAATTATTACAAACTTGGTCATTTGCCACTTTATATATCAGCCCTGGTGGTATCAATTCAAATTAGAAAATTTCATTATGGTAGAATTAGCTAATTTTAGTGACCAAGTTTTTATTTAATTCAAGATTGTATAGGGCTGATCTGAATTTACTGCATGTACTTGTAGCACCCCCCTGGGCTAAGGATGCTAGGTAAATGTAGTGTGGCTTGCTCTGTGTGCTCTGGCTCCACAGTATGGGCATTTGAATGAATCTCCCTGAGACTGCTGAGAACTTTCCAGAGCTTGGGGGGGTTAAAACCAAATGCCAAAGTTGGGCTCTTACCTTGCCCCAGCCAATCTCTGGGGAGGTGTGCCCAAATGGTGGGCAGTAAACGGCCGGGAGCCCAGACAAATGTGTTCCTCCACCTGAAGGAAGTGGGACCATGCACTTTAAGCGTTAGTAAAGCGCAGAAAAAAAAAAAAAGAAAAAAGAAACCTGCAAGACAATGGCATAGTGTGCTAGTATCGCATACTAGCACATTATAAAATACCATAGAAAGAGGCCCCCGCAGCCCGACCTGGTCAGGGCTTATTATAGGCTTACCTGTAGGTAAAAATGACAAAAAGGGGGATACAACCGCTTTAAGGGGGTTGCTAAGCCATAGCTCCCAACTGTCCCTGATTTCGAGGAACCATCCCTGATTTGGAACCAAGTCCCTCTGTCCATCTTTCCTCCTCATTTATCCCTCATTTTGGTCCGATCTATATAGTTGTGTATAAAATGCACTTTTTATCTTTCAAAAAGTGTTTCCCAGTGGTAAACCTTTCATTCAATATCTAAATTGCTGCATTTGTAAATTCCAAAAACTAGTATAAAGGTATATCAATAAGGTCAAAGCCAGCAACTCAGAGTGCTCTTGCGAAGAACATTCTTTCCTGACACAAGCACGACAGCATATACGCATGGGCTGGCTCCGCCCCCACGCCCAGTTCCAGGATTCGGTTACACTATAAAGTCAAACACCTCCCACCAGGCCTCATTCTCCTTTTTTTCCTCACTGCTCAGCTGGTTACACTGATGCCGAAAGGCACAAATTTTTCTTTTTCCCTCACCTTGCCGGATTCATCTGGCCAACCGCGCAGGTTAAGCCTCTCCTATTAGCGACGCTCCCCACTGTACAGGGAGTAAATCTTCCTAGATGGGGGAGGCCTCCCCCTCTCCATGTTCCAGGGATGGGGGGGGGGGGGGGTGGAAGGCGGCTGGTCTCTAAGGATTGCTTCCTCATCATGTCTCCATGGATGGACTTTCAGTGGACTTCCTGTCGGCCATAGGGCATGGAGTTGGTAAGGCACCACATGGTGCACAAATCGATAGTATGCAGCTACAGTTATGTGATTAGAAGTCTGCAGGTATATGCGATTAACCTGCACCTATAAGCAGAGATCACAAGGTGAAGACTGCTGTTTGGCCATGGTGTCAGTTCAGGCTGTGGTTGTGTCTGCAGGACTGCTAATGATTAGGCTGATAACAGGTGTTGCTGTGCTGTGCTGAGCTGAATCTTTTCCATGAACTGAGCAAGGCTGGTCACTGTAAGCTCGATGCAATTTGTTTGTGATCTAATGCTTGGTTGCGATAATATCCACTGCAGTACATTGTCTAAGGTAGGTAAGCTACTAGTGCCAATTATATGGGGTCTGTTAACCCTACTGCTTCCATGGGGGGGGGGGGGG
>BLSH010142164.1:269778-283950 GCA_018402905.1 Glandirana rugosa | reverse complement strand
TATATATATATATATATATATATATATATATATATATATATATATATATATATAGACTATATTACCAAAAGTATTGAGACGCCTGCCTTTACATCCACATAAACTTTAATGGCATCCCAGTATTCCCCTGTAGGGTTCAATAATGAGTTGGCCCACCCTTTGCAGCTATAACAGCTTCAACTCTTCTGGGAATGCTGTCCACAAGGTTTAGGAGTGTCTATGGGAATGTTTGACCATTCTTCCAGACACGCATTTGTGATGTCAGTCACTGATGTTGGACAAGAAGGCCTAGCTCTAATTCATCCCAAAGGTGTTCTAGAGGGTTGAGGTCAGGACTCTGTGCAGGCAAGTCAAGTTCCTCCACCCCAAACTCACTCATCCATGTCTTTATGGACCTTGCTTTGTGAACTGGTGAGCAGTCATGTTGGAACAGGAAAGGGCCATCCCCAAACTGTTCCCACAAAGTGCACTCAACGCTGATTGGCATTCTCAATTCCTATCTCTTTATATCCCTTTCCTGTTTTATATGGTTCAACTACCTTTTCCCGCAGATCCTTTGACAATTCTTTTGCTTTCCCCATGACTCAGAATCCAGAAACGCCAGTGCAGCACTGGATGAAAGATGCAAGGGTCTGTCAGGAGTCCAGAAACTCATTGACCTTTTATACACACACACTAATTATAAGCAAACAGATCACCGGTGAGGATGGTTACCTTTAATAGCCATTCAAACCCCGCTGTGTCAACTTGTGTGCATGTTATGAGGCCAAAATCACCAGGGTATGTAAACTTTTGATCAGGCTCATTTGGGTAGTTTCTGATGTCATTATGAGTTAAAAAGAGAACCATGAGTGAAACAAATGTTTTTGTGTTCTCAGTCATATTCTCTGAAAAATGGCCAATAAATCATAAATTCTGCCAGGGTATGTAAACTTATGAGCACAACTGTGTATGTATATATATATATATATATATATCCCCTTCCTTACCGGCATAATAATACGCTGGCAAGGTGCACTCCCCATCCTTGGTGGACGTCATTTGACGTCCTCCCATTTTCGCCGCTCTGTGGGCCCCCAGGGGCCTGCAGAGCGGCGATCGGGGATCGGTCATGTCCCTCGGGATCCCAGCCTTCCATGATCGGGGTAAAGAGCCAATGAAATTGGCTCTTTACCTTGTGACTGGCTGTGTCCAATCACAGCCGGTCACAGAATGACAAGGATCCGTGGTAACGAGCTGTTACCGGGATCTCCTCTTCACACACCGATCGTGTGTGAGGAGGAGATAGCGGTAACAGCTCGTTACCGCTTACTGTGTGCACCAATCACACTGATTGCCCCCCCAGTAGTAAAGAGTACCTATCACCACCCCATCAAAGTACCTGTCACAGCCCATCAGAGTACCTGTCACCTGTCCATCAAAGTACACGAACACCTGTCACCTGTCCATCAAAGTACCCGAGTACCTGCCACCTGTCCATCAAAGTACCTGAGTACCTGTCACCTGTCCATCAGAGTAATTGAGTACCTGTCACCAACCCATCTGAGTACACAAGTACCTGTCACCTGCCCATCAAAGTACCCGAATACCTGTCACCTGCCCATCAGAGTACCCCAGAGTCCTGTCATCAGCCCATCTGAGTACCCGAGTACCTGTCACCTGTCCATCAGAGTACCCGAGTACCTGTCACCTATCCATCAAAGTACCAGAGTATCTGTCACCTGCCCATCAGAGTACCCGAGTACCTGTCACCAACCCATCTGAGTACCCGAGTACCTGTCACCTGCCCATCAAAGTACCTGAGTACATGTCACCTGCCAATCAGAGTACCCGAGTACCTGTCACCAGCCCATCTGAGTACCCGAGTACCTGTCACCTGCCCATCAAAGTACCTGAGTACATGTCACCTGCCCATCAGAGTACCCGAGTACCTGTCACCAGCCCATCTGAGTACCCGAGTACCTGTCACCAGTCCATCTGAGTACCTGCCACTAGCCAATCTGAGTACCCTAGTACCTGTCACTAGCCCATCTGAGTATCCAAGTACCTGTCACTAGCCCATCTGAGTACCGAACACCTGTCACCAGCCCATCTGAGTACCCGAGTACCTGCCACCTGTCCAGAGTACCCAAGTACCTGTCACCTGTCCATGAAAGTACCCGAGTACCTGTCACCTGCTCATCAGAGTACCCGAGTACCTGTCACCAACCCATCTGAGTACCCGAGTACCTGTCAACTGCCCATCAAAGTACCTGAGTACATGCCACCATCCTATCAGAGTACCCGAGTACCTGTCACCAGCCCATCTGAGTACCCGAGTACCTGTCACCAACCCATCAGAGTACCCGAGTACCTGTCACCCGCCCATCAGAGTACCTGAGTACCTTTCACCAGCCCATCAAAGCACCCAAGTACTTATCACCAGCCCATCAAAGCATCCGAGCACCTGTCATCAACCCATCAGAGTACCTGAGTATCTGTCACCAGCCCATCAGAGTACCCGAGTACCTGTCACTAGCACATCAGAGTACCCGAGTACCTGTTACCATCCCATCAGAGTACCCGAGTTCTTGTCACCAGCCCATCAGAGTACCCGAGCACCTGTCATCAACCTATCTGAGTACCCGAGTACCTGTCACCAACCCATCTGAGTAACCGAGTACCTGTCACCAACCCATCTGAGTACCTGTCACCAACCCATCTGAGTACCCGAGTACCTGTCACCATCCCTTCACAGTACCCAAGTACCTGTCATCAACCCATCTGAGTACCCGAGTACCTGTCACCAGCCCATGAGAGTACCTGAGTACTTGTTACCAGCCCATCAGAGTACCAGAGTACCTGTCACCAACCCATCTGAATACCCAATTACCTGTCACCAGCCCATCACAGTACCCGAGTACCTGTCACCAGCCTATGAGAGTATCCGAGTACCTGTCACCAGCCCATCTGAGTACCCAAGTACCTGTCACCAGCCCATCAGAGTGCCCGAGCACCTGTCACCATCTCATGAGAGTACCTGAGTACCTGTTACCAACCCATCAGAGTACCCGCATACCAACCCTCCTGAGTACCTGTCACCAGCCCATCAGAGTACCCGAGTACCTGTCACCAGCCCATCCGAGTACCCGAGTAACTGTCACCAGCCCATCAGAGTACCCGAGTACCTGTGCATTAAATGCACAATTTTCCACAGTCAGTGATGATTTGGATGTCATCTGCTGGTGTTGGTCCGCTGTGTTTTATCAAGTCCAAAGTCAGCGCAATCCTCTCCCAGGAAATTCTAGAGCACTTCTTGCTTCCCTCTGCCACAGCGCATTGATGCAATAATTCATGCAAAAGGAACCCCGACCATACTTTACTGTATATGGACATACTTTTTAGTAAGCTAACATTTCTGTATTAAAAATCCCTTTTTTTTATTGGTCTTATGAAATATTCTAATTTTCTGAGATACTGAATTTTTGTTTTTCACTAGCTGCAAGCCATATTCATAAAAATTAAAAGAAAGAAGTGCTTGAAATATATTACTCTGAGTGTAACGCATCTTATGTATGATTTTCACGTCATCTCTAAAACATTCTGTAGCCTTCTGTGGATGTCGGAAGGCCTACATCCCTCCTTCGTCAAGAACTCAATGAGAGCATATTGCTTTTGCTTGGAGTCCATTGGAGCTTTTTACCTGCAATAAAAAAGAAGAAGAAGAAGAAGAAGAGTAAGGCCCCTTTCACGCGTACAAACCCTTCTGGTCTGCCTGTCAGTTTTTCAGGCGGACCTGAACGGATTCTCCATGTACTCCTATGGAGCGACGGATGTCAATGGTGACATGTCTGCTGACATCCGATCCGCTAAATACAGACAGATGGAAACACTATTTTCCATCCGTCTGGCAGATTGGATTAGATAAAAACGGACAGGTGGATCCATTTTCATCCAATCCCCATAGAGGAGAGTGGGGGTTCTGACAAGTCCGTCTCTGCACAGTGAGCATAGACGGAACTGTCAGTGAGGATCAACAGATCCCCGCTGAGCAGCGGAGTCTGTCAAAGCGTACTCCGCTAGTGTGAAAGGACCCTTACTCTAGAGGAAGAGTTGCTCTACCAACATGTTACAGTTTAACGACCTATGTAAGTTACTAAAAAAGTTATGACCACGTTTGCATTACTTTCGGTACAGACCTCATACATATATATGTGTTGTGCACCCAAGCATTGCCGTGTACAGAGATGGCTCATAGATTTTTATATAGATAGACAGACAGACAGATAGATAATATTGAGGGTTTTGATGACCACAAGAGTTTTGTATTAAGCAGGCCAAAGAATGGTAAAAGTTTGTTAAAAAAAAAAGTTCACTTTTGGAATGTTTGTTGGATTTTCTAACATCCAACCAAACAGTCAAATTGACAATAGGTTTTGACCATAGTTACAAAAGAAATATGGTCAGCAGGATGGAAACGTTTCTCAAACTAATGAAATGCTAACAGTGTATGAGGCTTTCATTTGTGAAATTCCATTCATTCCAAAACTGAATGTTAAAAGCAAGTGAATTTTTGAAGTACCAGCTTAGGAAGCCAGCTTAAGCATCTCTGTTAATCTTGAGAGGAAACTTTCCGAAGCAGAGTAGATAAGAAGAGCAGATGCCTCAAGCCAGTTCCTTTGTGATTCACTTCTGAAGAGTATGATGTTGCTTGAGGGATTTTTGTGATTGAATAATTAAAATCAAACATCAGAGGCTCTTCCGATCGTCCCAAGTTTGGGGTGTTTAACACTTCGAGGCTAAGAAGAGTGGTTGAAGATAGCGAAAGTGTGCTGTAGCTGAGGGTTGAACCAATGAGATGTAAAGATACAAGGCTGTAGCAAAGTTGTTGGATTACAGCGGTCATGATAACCAGTGTTCTTGTAGCATATATAATATCATATGCCATAGAGCTATGTGTCTTGCGGGGAGAACAGCACAATGCGGAAGGGTGACTGTAAGTTTTTAGAACTTGTCTTGAAGGTTACATTTCGATGAAGAAACATTTAATCATGGCTCCATGTAGCTCTTGTATTAAAAAGCACCACTTTGCAAATCCAAAGGGCCACTGAACAAGGTCCTTGGGTAGAAGGAGCCAGGCGTTGGTGAGCATAGACAAAGTCCAGCTGCTAAAGGAGTATATGTTGTAATAGACGTAAAATAGTAAAGATGGGGTCTCTACAGGGATGTGTCCTTTGATAAAATAGGCTTCATTGCAAAACTCTGACACAAGCATAAGGATCTCGATTTCAGCCACGTGACTATCATTTTTAAAACTCATTGGCTGAAAATAACTGCAACCTTATATTGGTGTGTCAGCTTTGGGAACTGGGTCTAACATGTGTACATAGATACAGTTCTTTGCTTGACTACACCATGCTAAGTTACAGTGCCTTGAAAAAGTATCCATACCCTTTGAAATATTCCACATTTTGCCACGTTAGAACCAAAAACCTAAATGTATTTTATTGGGATTTTATGTGATAGACCAACACAGAGTGGCACATAATTGTGAAGTAGATAGAAAATGACAAATGGTTTTCAAAAAGTTTTACAAATAAAAATGTGAAAAGTGTGGCATGCATTTGTATTCAGCCCTCCTGAGTCAATACTTTGTAGAACCGCCTTTCACTGCAATTACAGCTGCAAGTCTTTTTGGGGATGTCTCTACCAGCTTTGCACATCTAGAGAGGACATTTTTGCCCATTCTTCTTAGCAAAATAGTTCAAGCTCTGTCAGATTGGATGAAGAGTGTCTGTGAACAGCAATGTTTAAGTCTTGCCACAGATTCTCAATTGGACTTTGACTGGGTCATTCTAACACATGAAGGGGTCGTTGTCCTGCTGGAAGGTGAACCTCCTCTCCAGTCTCAAGTCTTTTGCAGACTCCAACAGGTTTTCTTCTAAAATGTGCCCTCTATTTGGCTCCATCCATCTTCTCTTCAACTCAGACCAGCTGCCCTGCCCCTGCTGAAGAAAAGCATCCCCACAACATGATGCTGCAGTGCCACCACCATCTTTCACGGTGGGGATGGTGTGTTCAGGGTGATGTGCATTGTTAGTTTTTCACCACACATACTGTTTTGCTTTCAGGCCAAAAAGTTCAATTTTGGTCTCATCTGACCAGAGCACCTTCTTCTACATGTTTGCTGTGTCCCCCACATGGCTTCTCGCCAACTGCAAACGGAATTTCTTATGGCTTTCTTTCAAAAATTACTTTCTTCTTGCCACTCTTCCAATAAAGGGCAGATTTGTGGAGTACACGACTAATAGTTGTGCTGTGGACAGATTCTCCCATTTGAGCTGTGGATCTCTGCAGCTCCTCCAGAGTTACCACGGGCTTCTTGGCTGCTTCTCTGATTAATGCTCTCCTTGCCTGGTCTGTCAGTTTAGGTGGTTAGTTAGTTGTGCCATACTCTTTCCATTTTCAGATGATGGATTGAATAGTGCTCTGTGAGATGTTCAAAGCTTGGGATATTTTTTTTATAACCTAACCCTGCTTTTAACTTCTCCACAACTTTGTCCCTGACCTGTCCGGTGTGTTCCTTAGCCTTCATGATGCTGCTTGTTCACTAAGGTTCTCTAACAAACCTCTGAGGGCTTCGCAGAACAGCTGTATTTATGCTGAGATTAAATTACACACTGGTGGACTCTATTTACTAATTAGGTGACTTCTGAAGGCAATTGGTTCCACTATATTTTAGTTAAGGGTATCAGAGTAAAGTGAACCCCACACTTTTCAGATATTTATTTGTAAAAAAAATTGAAAACCATTTATAATTTTCCATCCACTTCACAATTATGTGCCAGTTTGTGCTGGTCTATCACATAAAATCCCAATAAAAATAAAATACATTTAGGTTTTTGGTTGTAACATTACAAAATGCGGAAAATTTCAAGGGGTATGAATACTTTTTCAAGGCACTGTAGGTACATAGATTTTTCATTTAGATCAGACGAAGCACTTTTAGTGATATAGGCAAACAATTACTGTAAAATAGGTAATCTGGTAATGTGTATAGGACAGTCTAGACATAGACCCATTGGGGTTGATTTACTAAAACTGTAGAATGCAATATCTGGTGCAGCTCTGCATAGAAACCAATCAGCTTCCAGTTTTTTTTTTTGTCAAAGTGTAATTGAACAAGTTGAAGTTAGAAGCTTATTGGCTATCATGCAGGGCTGCACCGGATTTTGCACTCTCCGGTTTTAGTAAATCATGGTCATTCAAACGCACCCCAGGGCAACCAGACATCTCTGAAGAGGTCTTGTACTTCAATAATTCATAAACTGTTTGTCAGTGGACCAAGCTCATCTCCCGTTATACATTTTTAGGGTATAGTCCCAAAAAGGGATGAGAGAAATTGATGATTTTTTTATTTACAGAAAATATCAGAAAAAATCAAAAGATTTTAGTAAAATGTCCCTATGTGGATTAAATGTATTTTAAAGCAGAACTCCGGGTAAAAAAAACTTTTTTCCATGTCCTTGTTGCTGATCTCCTATCTTCACCAACTATGCCATCCATCTTCTTCTGAGCTCTGTATTTCCTCTGCAATAACCTGCTGATCGTGCTGAAAAAACGTTATTTCCCAGTGATATCCTGTTTGTAAGACCGCTGGCTGCTATTCCTCCTGTATCCAGCAGCCTTGTCACGTCCCACTAGTAGTTCTCTAAAGCAAGCAGGGATTTCTATTTCTTCCCTGCTTGCTGTAGTGGATGGAGGGGTCTCACAGCCCCCAGTCTGTGCTGCCCATAGAGGTGGTGTTCCCTGCCTGCTCCCTGCCAGGACCGCCCCCACTCTGCCCCTGTCTCCCCATCTCTCGGTGCAGAGTTCATTAACAGAAATCATCTGGATGACAGAGCGGGGATCTCGGGCTGACAGGTCTTGTATGTCAGATGCCGATCGCTGTAATGTCCTGCCTCCCGTACCAGCATTGGAACAGTGCACTGTCTATCAAAATGCCGGTTTGGGAGGCGGAACGTTACAGCGATCGGTGTTTAAACATACAAGACTGTCACAGCCCGAGATTCCTGCACTGTCATCTGGATGATCTCTGGTAACGATTTGTGCTCTGCACATATAGGCATTGATAAGCTGCACTCGTGAGACCACACTAATGGGCACTGATAAGCTGCACTGGGGGGGCACTGGTGAGACTGCACTGATGGGCACTGATAAGCTGCACTGGTGGACACTGGTGAGACCGCACTGATGGGCACTGATAAGCGGCACTGGTGGGCACTGATGAGACCGCATTGATGGGCATAGATGAGACCGCACTGATAAGACCGCCCTTGTGGGCATAGATGAGACCGCCCTGATGTGCATTGATAAGCTGCACTGGTGAGACCGCACTGATGGGCACTGATAAGCTGCACTGGCGGGCACTGGTGAGACCGCACTGATGGGCACTGGTGAGACTGCACTGATGGGCACTGATAAGCTGCACTGGTGGGCCCTGGTGAGACTGCACTGATGTGCACTGATAAGCTGCACTGATGGGCACTGGTGAGACTGCACTAATGGGCACTGGTGAAGGCTGCACTGGTGGGCACTGGTGAGACTGCACTAATGGGCACTGGTGAGGCTGCACTGATGGGCACTGATAAGCTGCAATGGTGGGCACTGGTGACACAGCACTGATGGGCACTGGTGAGACCACACTGATGAGCACTGATAAGCTGCACTGGTGGGCACTGATGAGACTGCACTGATGGGCACTGATAAGCTACACTGGTGGGCACTGATGAAACCACACTGATGGGCATAGATGAGACCGCACTGATGGGCACTGATAAGACTGCACTGGTGGGCATAGATGAGACCGGACTGATAGGCACTGATAAGCTGCACTAGTGGGCACTGATGAGACCGCGCTGATCGGCATAGATGAGACCGCACTGATGAGTACAGATGAGAACGCACTGGTGGGCATAGATGATACCGCAATGATGGGCACTGATAAGCTGCACTGGTGGGCACTGGTGAGACCACACTGATGGGCACTGGTGAGACCGCACTGATGGGCACGAATAAGCTGCACTGGTGGGCACAGTTGAGACCGCACTTACGGGCACTGATAAACTGCACTGAGGCAGCACTGATGAGGCTGCACTGATAAACTGCACTAATGGGCACTAAGGCTGCACTTATGGGCACTGAAAAGCTGCACTGATAAGGCAGCACTGATATGCTGCACTGGTGAGACCGCACTGATGGGAACTGATAAGCTGCACTGAAGGACACTGGTGAGACTGCACTAATAGGAACTGGTGAGGTTTCACTGGTGGGCACTGGTGAGACTGCACTAATGGGCACTGGTGAGGCTGCACGGATGGGCACTGATAAGCTGAAATGGTGGGCACTGGTGACACTGCACTCATGGGCACTGGTGAGGCCACACTGATGAGCACTGATAAGCTGCACTGGCAGGCACTAATGAGACTGCACTGATGGGCACTGATAAGCTACATTGGTGGGCACAGTTGAGACCGCACTTATGGGCACTGATAAACTGCACTGAGGCAGCACTGATGAGGCTGCACTGATAAACTGCACTAATGGGCACTAAGGCTGCACTTATGGGCACTGATTTGCTGCACTGATAAGGCAGCACTGATTTGCTGCACTGATAAGGCAGCACTGATATGCTGCACTGATAAGGCAGCACTGATATGCTGCACTGATGGATACGGATGAGGCTACACATGAGGCTGCACTGATAAGCAGTGGACACTATCCAAAGCTTTACTGACACTGTCCACTGCCAAATATCTGTGGGAAGGGTTTCCACCAACCCTGCAAAGTTTGCAGTCATTTTTAAGTCTTATTTTCAGTCTGATGTGTATTATGTGTGACGTTACATATCAGAGACCGGTATTGTGGTAAAACTGAAGCTTATTGAGATCTCCATACATTAGAGGGTTCTACCATTATTGTGTTATTGATTAGTAAGTTAGCGCTGCACGTTTCTGTTTTTTTCTCATGCCGTCATTTACATATGTCACATGCTGTTGTAAAGCAGCATGGCTCGGCTCTCTCTTTCTGTGGTGCGGCTAGGGATGTTCACATACACCGTACCAGCACTGGTTACTGTTAGAAAGATCTCAAAGCTACAGCAGGAGGAGGAATATTTCTAATACTGAATTACAGCAGAGGATATTGTTTATAATATATCATTATGGGATGTGTTTACATTTCAGTAATGATTACATAAAGCACGTAAGGACAATATGTTTATCTCATGTTGTGGCTGGAGGGAGAGAGCACAAACATGCTTTGCATTTATAAAGTTGTAACCTACCTATCCTGCTGTGTGCTACTGAGTAGCATGGCTTGCTGGCTGCAGAATAAGGAGTGTGATTTATGTTGAAGTGGGCTTTTTTACATTTACAAGTACCGGCCTAGTGCGCCCTCCCACATTCACTGCAATTCACAAAGATTCATAGGAAATGGAATTTGATTATGGTGTAGAGAAAAGAGAGGATATGATGTAATGCCTGTTGTAACAGCTCCTCCTTGGCAGAATACATGCAGCATTTTTGAATTACAGAGCTGACTTCTGAAAATCCAATTAGACTTTTCTTTTCAATGGTAAGGAATTTCACAAATGTAATAACTGTTTAGTGTTTTGTGTGGGGGTGTACTAATAGGGGATTTTTTACCAATCCTGGAGTTCTGCTTTAATGGATTTTAAAGGTGCATTGGTGTTTAAAGGGTTCTTAAACATTACAGGAACTTGTTTAAACTATCCTAGATTTGTTCCTTTGTATCAAAAAACTGGCCCCTCTTTAGTCTTCATTATTTTACTTTTTCACATAAAAAATAAATTGGGGAAAAAGGTAAAATAAAAAATGTAAACAGTCACTACAGAAATAACAATCAAAGGCAAAAAAACCCACTAAGGGGTGTATTTATAGAATAATTTGCTGAACTACGTATAAATACATTATGTAGGATTGGGGCAAAATCAAATGCTTTCAGGCTATATTCCTTGCAAAGCGAATGTAAGAATGGTGACAATACTGCAATATGGCCAATATGGCACTAGATGGAGTGGATGAGCATACTTATTTCCTATGATACACGGCACCATCTAGTGGCCATAATGCAGGAATTTCTGCATTTGCATATTGGATCTGCAGAGAATATAGCCTGAGAACTTTTGATTTTGCTTCATTCACAGGTGAGATGATCAAACACAGAATACAGAATTAAAGCCGAGTTCCACTGTTTGTTACGTTTATTAACCTCCTCCCACCCTCGCCATAGCCGAATGACGGCTACAGCGCGGCTCTAAAATGCCGGGAGGACGTCAACAGACGTCCTCCCATTTGGCTTGTGCTGGGCGCGCTCCCGCGGGCGCGAGCGGCACGTGCACGCGCCGCTCGCGCCGGCGGGAGCGTACCCGCGGGTCGGGCGGACCCGATGTCCGCCGGAGACCCGCGATCTCCTTTCAGAGAGGAGGAACGGGGAACCGCCGAAGTAAACACGGCGGTTCCCCGTTCAGTGAATGGGACATGACAGATCAACTGATCCCTGTCACTGGGATCAGTTAGATCTGTTATGTCCCGACCAACCCTGCCCTCCCACAGTTAGAACACACCCAGGGAACATTGTTAACCCCTTCACTGCCCCTGCTGGTTAACCCCTTCACTGCCAATGACATTTATACAGTACTCAGTGGACATTTAAATTTCTGATCGTCCAGGCCGAATCGAGAGGGGTGACACAGAGAGTCGCCTCTCTCGACCGGCCCCACCTATACATATCTTTTTTTGCATTCTTATGTCTATGGCATTTATACGTATGATTATATGAATCTCCCCCCCCTCTTGCTTTTTCCTCTCTTTCTCCCCTAACCCCCCCCCTATACATACCCAGATGAAAAATGTAATGTGTACTGCAAATGTTTTCCCTTCCCCCCCATTTCTCTGTGTAAACCCTACAAAACTAATAAAATGTTGATTAAATAAATAAATAAATTTCTGATCGCTGTATAAATGTCAAAGTGGTTAATTATCGCAAACCGCCATCACCTGATGGCTGCCGCGATAATGAGTATTGTGAGCGCATACGCGCCACCAGAGGCATTTGCACGCTCACTGTGTTCCGGGGAGGGGCCCAGGGAGTGGGTGGGGTGGACTCAATCTCCGCCGGCTACCCGTGATGGCCCCCCCGCAATGAGAGAACAGAGGTCCGTGTATGTAAACACGGATCTCCATTCTGACAGAGGGGGAAGGGCTGTGATCACAGGCTTCCTGTATATGGAAGCCGTGATCGCTCCCCTCCCCCTGCCAGCCCAGCCCTCATACAGTTAGAATACACTGAGGGAACACAGTTAACCATGAGAGCATCCCTCCAGGTTAACCCCTTCACTGCCAATGGCATTTACACAGTAATCAGTGCATTTTCATAGCACTGATCACTGTTTAAATGCCAATGGTCCCAAAAAAGTGTCAAAATGGTCCGACATGTCTGCCGCAATATCGCAGTACTGATAAAAATCGCAGATCGCCGCCATTACTAGTAAAATATTTAAAAAAATGAAACCCCCCCCAGAAATGAATTCTCATGGTTCGTAAACACAGCAACTTTTGCGCAAACCAATCAATAAACGCCTATTGCGATTTTTTTTTTACCAAAAATATGAGGAAGAATATAAATCGGCCAAAACCGATGAAAAAATGTTTTTTTTATCATTTTTTTGGATTTGTATTTTAGCAAAAAGTAAGAAAAACTGTTTTTTTTTGCAAAATTGTCGCCCTTTTTTTATTTATAGCGGTGATCAGAAATGACGCAGAGGTGATCAAATACCACCAAAAGAAAGCTCTATTTGTGGGGAAAAAAGGACGCAAATTTTGTTTGGGTACAACGTCGCACGGCCGCGCAATTGTCAGATAAAGCGACGCAGTGCCGAATCGCAAAAAGTGCTCTGGTCCTAAAGGGGGAAATCCTTCCGGGGATGAAGTGGTTAAAGGAGAAGTCTTCCAATGGGGGCACTAGTTCTGATGACCTGGCGATTTGCAGGGATTTTCTGTCATTTCCTGTTTTAGCTATGGGACAGGAAGTGAAGGTAAATCCCCCCCAATGGGGCACAGATGACAAAAAATCAACCAACAGGGCTTATATCCCTCTCTTACTCTATCCAAAATGAAAAAAAAAAGTTTTGCCTATAGTTCTACTCTAATTTCTTTTAGGATGAAACAACACTTCACAAGTTAATGTAATAATAAACTCTGATACAGCCTATTAAGAATTAATAGCATGTTTAAAATTCTGAATTATTTTGCAAGTGTGTTCTCATAGGACAAATTACACACGCCTGTTTGCAAACACATTTTTTTCTGCTAAGTAAATAAGACACATTGATGAAACTGAAGGGACAGCTAGGGTTTGAAGGTGAATAAAATCAGACCCATGCTATTTCATTGCACTATTAATCATTTTGCATAATATATGTTGTTTTCTTCCTATGGGGCCTTATCTGTTTGCTTTGAAGTCATTAGAATTGCAGCATCTTGGCATTCAAATAACCCTTAGTGAAAAAAAAAAATCATAGTTTCATATTTTTCCCAAGTTTTGTATAAAAACATATAATTAAACATACGCCTGCACTGAGGCTTAATTAGCTACAAATTTCAGCCTGCCAGATTTATTAATAGAAATTATAGCCCCGAGTATGCCTTCATTAAAACATGTGGGTACTTATTAAATTTTTCCAAAATGTATTAAGATCATTACGGTGAAGAAGTGAAATGACTTTCCTGACAGACTCCATGGCAGCCTACGTGTGGGTTTACTCCGCCCTCCTCACTCCCATAGGACCCCATTACCATAAATTTAGCCTCATGGCCCGCACCTGTGTTCCCGGCATCGACCCGGGACCCGCGACCCCCCCTGTGGTGGCGGGGTTCCTAAATGGGGTATAGGTGACCCTTGGACGACGGGACCTTTGAAGGAACGTTGACGAACCAGGATCCTCCTCCTGTTTTTTCCTTGTGTCCACGCCCGGTACTCCGATTTAAATACCATTACCCCAGGATACCCTCACTCCTCCCGCCTCATTTGGGTGTGCATCCGACGGTACCTCAGACAGTCCTTTCAGTAAAGTGAAGAAGTGGCATTACTAGAATTATGTAAAACCTTTTT
>BLSH010142164.1:259453-269768 GCA_018402905.1 Glandirana rugosa | reverse complement strand
AAAATCAACCAACAGGGCTTATATCCCTCTCTTACTCTATCCAAAATGAAAAAAAAAAGTTTTGCCTATAGTTCTACTCTAATTTCTTTTAGGATGAAACAACACTTCACAAGTTAATGTAATAATAAACTCTGATACAGCCTATTAAGAATTAATAGCATGTTTAAAATTCTGAATTATTTTGCAAGTGTGTTCTCATAGGACAAATTACACACGCCTGTTTGCAAACACATTTTTTTCTGCTAAGTAAATAAGACACATTGATGAAACTGAAGGGACAGCTAGGGTTTGAAGGTGAATAAAATCAGACCCATGCTATTTCATTGCACTATTAATCATTTTGCATAATATATGTTGTTTTCTTCCTATGGGGCCTTATCTGTTTGCTTTGAAGTCATTAGAATTGCAGCATCTTGGCATTCAAATAACCCTTACTGAAAAAAAAAAAAAATCATAGTTTCATATTTTTTCCAAGTTTTGTATAAAAACATGTAATTAAACATACGCCTGCACTGTGGCTTAATTAGCTACAAATTTCAGCCTGCCAGATTTATTAATAGAAACTATAGCCCCGAGTATGCCTTCATTAAAACATGTTGGTACTTATTACATTTTTCCAAAATGTATTAAGATCATTACGGTGAAGAAGTGGAATGACTTTATCCACTATTGGCACTGCACAATAGTTTTAGTTTATTCAAAAGGGATTCACCAACTTAAAGTAGACATGTGCAGTTCATTTTTTTCTGAAATGAAATTCGGACAAATTTTTCGTTTTTTGGAATCCATATTTCCGAATTACAATAGTAGTGAATTTTAGCGAATCTGAAATAATGAAAAAAATTCGGATGAAATTTGAATAATTTTCGAATCACTTTTGAATACGTTTTGAATTAGAATTCAAATAGTTTTCAAATTTGAAAAGTTTTCGAATTCGGATAGTTTTAGATTTGTTTTCCAATTTTCAAAGAGAATAACGTGGAATAGAAAATAAAGGAATAGAAAAGAAAAAATATAATAGCATAGAAAAGAATATAAAAGAACATATACATATAATAGAGTATAATAGAGTAAAACAGAACAAAATAGAAGAGAAAATAAAAGAACAGAATAGAGAATAATAGAAACAAATAGAATAGAATAGAATAGAATAAAACAGAACATAATAAAATAAAAAGAATATAACCATCTTCTGAAATTCTAATTTCAAATAAAAAAAATTTGAATTCAAATTTTTAAGAAAAGACTAGAATAGAAAAAATAGAATAGAAAAAAAACAGAATAAAATAGAATAGAGTAGGATAGAAACAATATAACGATTTCCCAAAATTCAAATAGAATCAATTATAATTTGAATAGCGTAGAAAAGAAAAGATTTGAATACAATAAAAAAATAACAAAATAGTATAGAAAAAAACAACAGAATAGAATAATATGAATAACCATCTTTCAAAATTCTAATTTCGAATAGAATAAATTTGAATTTGAATAGAAAAGAATAGAATAGAAAAGAATAGCATAGAATAGAATAGAAAATAAAAGAATAGAATATAAAAAACAATAGAATAGAATGGAGTAGAAAGTATATAACCATCATTCAAAATTCAAATGGAATTCGGAAAATTTAAATAGATTGGAATTCGGAAAACTCAAATTGATTAAAATACGAATAAACGAAAGGTATTCTGAAAATGAATGAAACAAATTTAACTAAACAAATTTATGTACAGTGGGGATCGAAAGTTTGGGCACCCCAGGTAAAAATTTGTATTAATGTGCATAAAGAAGCCAAGGAAAGATGGAAACATCTCCAAAAGGCATCAAATTACAGATTAGACATTCTTATAATATGTCAACAAAAGTTAGATTTTATTTCCATCATTGACACTTTCAAAATTACAGAAAACAAAAAAATGGCGTCTTCAAAAGTTTGGGCACCCTGCAGAATTTATAGCGTGCACTGCCCCCTTTGCAAGGCTGAGACCTGCCAGTGTCATGGATTGTTCTCAATCATCGTCTGGGAAGACCAGGTGATGTCAATCTCAAAGGTTTTAAATGCCCAGACTCATCTGACGTTGCCCCAACAATCAGCACCATGGGATCTTCTAAGCAGCTGTCTAGAAACCTGAAACTGAAAATAGTTGAAGGTCACAAAGCTGGAGAAGGCTATAAGAAGATAGCAAAGCGTTTTCAGATGTCAATATCCTCTGTTCGGAATGTAATTAAGAAATGGCAGTCATCAGGAACAGTGGAAGTTAAAGCAAGATCTGGAAGACCAAGAAAAATATCAGACAGAACAGCTCGCAGGATTGTGAGAAAAACAATTCAAAACCCACGTTTGACTGCACGATCCCTCCAGAAAGATGTGGCAGACACTGGAGTTGTGGTCCACTATTCCACTATAAAGAGATACTTGTACAAATATGGTCTTCATGGAAGAGTCATCAGAAGAAAACCTCTTCTACGTCTTCACCACAAAAATCAGCGTCTGAACTTTGCAAATGAACATATAGACAAGCCTGATGCATTTTGGAAACAAGTTCTGTGGACCGATGAGGTTAAAATTGAACTTTTTGGCCGGAATGAGCAAAGGAACGTTTGGAGAAGAAGGGGCACAGAATTTAATGAAAATAACCTCTGTCCAACTGTTAAGCATGGGGGTGGATCAATCATGCTTTGGGGTTGTATTGCAGCCAGTGGCACAGGGAACATCTCACGAGTAGAAGGAAAAATGGATTCAATAAAATTTCAGCAAATTTTGGCTGGTAACTTGATGCCATCTGTGAAAAAGCTGAAGTTAAAGAGAGGATGGCTTCTACAAATGGATAATGATCCTAAACACACCTCGAAATCCACGGGGGATTACATCAAGAGGCATAAACTGAAGGTTTTGCCATGGCCTTCACAATCTCCTGACCTCAACATAATTGAAAATCTATGGATAGACCTTAAAAGAGCAGTGCGTGACAAACAGCCCAGAAATCTCAAAGATCTGGAAGACTTTTGTAAGGAAGAATGGGCAAAGATACCTCAAACAAGAATTGAAAGACTCTTGGCTGGCTACAAAAAGCGTTTACAAGCTGTGAAACTTGCCAAAGGGGGCAGTACAAGATATTAACTCTGCAGGGTGCCCAAACTTTTGCAGACACCTTTTTTGTTTTCTGTTATTTTGAAAGTGTAAATGATGGAAATAACATCTAACTTTTGTTGATATATTATAAGAATGTCTGATCTGTAATTTGATGCCTTTTGGAGATTTTTCCATCATTCCTTGGCTTCTTTATGCACATTAATATACATTTTTACCTGGGGTGCCCAAACTTTCGATCCCCACTGTAAATTCCAAATGGTAATGAAACAAAACAATTTTTTTCCTCCTGCACATATCCAAGAGCCGCTTGGCTTACTTTTACAGGCAGCGGAAGGGGCCCCAGGGAGCTCAGTAAGGAAACGACCAGCAGCATCTGGCGCCGGGCACACAGTGGGAGGAATTGATGTTATTCCTCCCACTGTGTGATGTCAGAAACCGGAATGCGACAAAGATTTTGTCACTTCTGGTTTCTATTCTTTGGAACAGAGAAAGTGGTGCCCACCCAGTGTAGTATTACTATACCGTTTATTAAAATGCGGTTCTTTGTTTACCTGCCCGTTACTGACCAGGCAAGCAGCTGATCAGATCTGTGACTGATCAGCTGCATTGGAGGCCAGAGGAGGGGTCTGGGGTCTAATAGACCCCAGATCTCTACATAAATGACCTATCACTGCCTATGCTGTCACAAGGGGTGTTAAAAAAACTGAGTAAAAAATGTTGTTTTTAAATAAATAAAATAAATAATACAATTTGAAAGCACCCCCATTCGCTCATAGTAGCGCAGAAATGCAAACACGTGCACCTGTACTTCATGTCAACAGTGATCGCACCACTCGTGTGAGGTATAACCAAGAATGTCAGATTGAGGACAATAAGTCTAGCTCCAGACCACCTCTGTAACCCTTAACTGGTAACCTATAAAGTCTTTTTAAAGTGTCTTCTACTGGGATTTTTAGGTACCATAGTTTGGCGCCATTCCACGGGAGGACACAATTTTAAAGTGTGACATGTTCAATATCTACTTACTCAAGGTATCATCATCTTCTATATTCTACCTACTAATTGGGTATTATATTGTGATTTTGTGCATTAAAATCCATTAAAGTGTATTTTTTCCCAAAAATTTGCAACACCGACCATTTTAATCTCTTTATTATCTAGGGTCTGGTGCCGGACCTCAGGGGGGTGCCTTCAGAGTGCCGTGAGCCCCGTGGCGGGTGGGTGCTGTCAGTGCCACAAGCCCCCAGCCGCCCCTGCTGAGCTGTATTCCCTGATCTGTGAGGCTGAGCTATATACCCTAATCTGTGAGGCTGAGCTATATACCCTGATCTGTAATGCTGAGCTATATACCCGGATCTGTGATACTGAGCTATGTACCCTGATTTGTGAGGCTGAGCTGTATACCCTGATCTGTGAGACTGAGCTATATACCCTGATCTGTGAGGCTGAGCTATATACCCTGAACTGTAATGCTGAGCTATATACCCTGATCTGTAATGCTGAGCTACATACCCTGATCTGTAATGCTGAGCTATATACCCTCATCTGTGAGGCTGAGCTATATGCCCTGATCTGTAATGCTGAGCTATATACCCTGATCTGTAATGCTGAGCTATATAATCTGATCCGTAAGGCTGAGCTATATACCCTGATCTGTGAGGCTGAGCTATATACCCTGATCTGTAATGCTGAGCTGTATACCCTGATCTGTGAGGCTGAGCTATATACCCTGATCTGTGAGGCTGAACTATATACCCTGATCTGTGAGGCTGAGCTATATACCCTGATCTGTGATGCTGAGCGATATACCCTGATCTGTGATGCTGAGCGATATACCCTGATCTGTAATGCTGAGTGATATACCCTGATGATCTGTAATGCTGAGCTATATACCTTGATTTGTGAAGCTGATCTGTGAGGCTGAGCTATTTACCCTGATCTGTGAGGCTGAGCTATATACCCTGATCTGTGATGCTGAGCGATATACCCTGATCTGTAATGCTGAGTGATATACCCTGATGATCTGTGATGCTGAGCTATATACCCTGATCTGTAATGCTGAGCTATATACCCTGATCTGTATGGCTGAGCTATATACCCTGATCTGTGAGGCTGAGCTATATAACCTAATCTGTAATGCTGAGCTGTATACCCTGATATGTGAGGCTGAGCTATATACCCTGATCTGTAATGCTAAGCCGTATACCCTGATCTGTGAGTCTGAGCTATATACCCTGATCTGTAAGGCTGAGCTATATACCCTGATATGGAAGGCTGAGCTGTATACCCTGATCTGTAATGCTGAGCTATATACCCTGATCTGTGAGGCTGAGCTATATACCCTGATCTGTGAGGCTGAGCTGTATACCCTGATCTGTGAGGCTGAGCTATATACCCTGATCTGTGAGGCTGAGCTATATACCCTGATCTGTGAGGCTGAGCTATATATCCTGATCTGTGAGGCTGAGCTATATACCCTGATCTGTGAGGCTGAACTATATACCCTAATCTGTGAGACTGAGCTATATACCCTGATCTGTGAGGCTGAGCTATATACCCTGATCTGTGAGGCTGAGCTGTATACCTTGATCTGTGAGGCTGAGCTATGTACCCTGATCTGTGAGGCTGAGCTATATACCCTGATCTGTGAGGCTGAGCTGTATACCTTGATCTGTGAGGCTGAGCTATATACCCTGATCTGTGAGGCTGAGCTATATACCTTGATCTGTGTGGCTGAGTTATATACTCTGTCCTGTGATGCTGAGCTGTATACTCTGTCCTGTGATTCTGGGGCTATATACTCTGTCCTGTGATGCTGAGCTGTATACTCCTGACACTATGGGTGGAAGCAAGTGCTGCTGATGCTTATGTTCCAGCCTGAAGCCTGACAGCTGCACTTCCATCAAGAACTCTGCTTCAACTAGCCACATGCCTGCAGAGTAGACATGGGCAGTTTGTTTCATTCCGAATCAAAATTCAGACAATTTTTCCATTATTTGATCATTTGGATGTATCCAAATTTCCGAATTACAATAGTAAAAAATTAAAATGAATCCGAAATAATGAAACTAAAATTTCAGACGAAATTCACATAGTTTACAAATTCAAATTTCAGAAGAGAATAAAACAGAATAGAAAAGAATATAATAGAATAGAGCTGAACAGAATACAAAATAAAAGAATGGCAAAAAAAAAAATAGAATAGAAAATAAAGGGATAGAATAACAAATAAAGGAATAGAATAGAAAATAATAGAATAGAATAGAATAGCAAAGACTAGAATTGAAAATTAAATAATACAAAATAATAGATTAGAATAAACAATAGAATAGAATAAAAATAGAAAGAATATAAACCTTCGAATTTCGATTAGAATAAATTCAAATTCAAATAGAACAGAAACAAATAGATTAGAATCGAATAGAAAATAAAAGAATAGAGTAGAATAGAAAAGAATAGAATTGAACATGAAATAATAGAAAATAATATAATAGAAAAAAATAGAATAAAAATAGAAATAATCTAACCTTCTTCTGAATTTCTAAAAGAATGAATTCAAATTCAAATAGAATAGAAAATAACCGATTAGAATAGAAAATAAAACAAAAAAATAGAATAGAAAATGAAACAATAGAAAAAATAGAATAGAAAAAAATAGAAAGAATATAACCTTCTTCTGAAATTCGAATTTCGTATAGAAAAAAATTGAATTGGAATAGAATAGAAAAGAATAGATTAGAATAGAATAGAAAATAAAAGAAAATAATAGAATAGAAAAAACAATATAATAAAATAGAAAGAAAATAACCTTCTTCCGAAACTAGAATTTGGAATAGAATAAATATGATTTCAAATGCATTTCAAGTGGAATTAAAATTGATTTGAATTTTCCAAATTCGTTCGAATTGAGTTTGAAAAAAACAAAATAAATTCCAAGAACGAATTAAACTAAACTCATTTATTTAAATAACAAATCGAAACGAAACACATTTTTCCGTTCTGCACATGTCTACTGAAGAGCTCTGCAGCCTCACAGTGATCCTATGAAGGTCTATATGGGTTTATGACAAGTCTTGATCCACTTTTATCTAGTGAGTGCATTTTTATTGTCTTATATATATATATATATATATATATATATATATATATATATATATATACTGTGTATATATATGCAGTATATTCTTTTACCCTAATGCAGAGAATGCATTAAGGTACAAAAAAACCCTTCTGCCTTTACAACCACTTTAACGTGCAATGATGCAATGCAGAATTGCTATATTAATGCAACCCACTCAATGAGGCCTAAAAAGTGGAGGATCTGCCATTTTTCACTGATCATCATCCACAGCAGTACATTTGTATTTCATATATTAGGTATATTGTGAGGTCAATAACTAGTGACATTGACTTAATGGACAGTAAAGCAATGCAGAGTTCCTAGATTAATGTAAAGCATAGCATGGGTATTATATTGTGAGCTCATTAACCACTTAAGGACCGAGCCTCTTTTTGAGATTCGGTGTTTACAAGTTAAAATCAGGTTTCTTTGCTAGAAAATGACTTAAAACCCCCAAACATATATATTTTTTCTAAAAACACCCTAGAGAATAAAATGATGGTTGTTGCAATACTTTATGTCACACTGTATTTGCGCAGTGGTCTTACAAGCACCCTTTTTAAAAAAAAAAATCACTCAAATCAATCAAGTTACAAAATAAGTGAAAGATAATGTTACACTGAGTAAATTGATACCCAACATGTCATGCTTCAAAACTGCGGCCGCTCTTGGAATGGCGACAAACTTTGGTACTTAAAAATCTCCATCGGCGACATTTAAAAATTTCTACAGGTTAGCAGTTTTGAGGTCTAGTGCTAAAATTACTGCTCTCGCCCCAACAATCGTATCGATACCTTACATGTGTGGTTTGAACACCGTTTTCATATGTGGGCGCGATTTACGTATGCATTCACTTCTGCGCACGAGCTTGGCGGGACGGGGCGCTTAAAAATGATTTTTTTCTTATTTATTTTTCTTTCTATTTTTTATTTTTACACCATTCTTTAACAGCTTCAGCCCCGGAAGGATTTCACACTTTAGGACCAGAGCACTTTTTGGACTGCGTCGCTTCAACTGACAATTGCGCGGTCGTGCAACGTTGTACCCAAACAAAATTTGTGTCCTTTTCCCCCCACAAATAGAGCTTTCCTTTGGTGGTATTTGATCCCCTTTGCGTCATTTCTGATCGCCGCTATAAATAAAAAAAGAGCGACAATTTTGCAAAAAAAAAACCCAGTTTTTCTTACTTTTTGCTAAAATACAAATCCAAAAAAAATAATATATATAAAAAAAAATTTTTTTCATCGGTTTTGGCCGATTTATATTCTTCCTCATAGTTTTGGTTTAAAAAAATTGCACTCAGCGTTTATTGATTGGCTTGCGCAAAAGTTGCCACATTTACGGATGATGAGAATTAATTTCTGGGGTTTTTGTGGACACAGTGAGCGCACAAGCGTGCGCTCACAATGTTGGCGATAACGAGCCATCTTGCCACCGTCACGCTGCGGCGGGTGGTCGGTAAGTGGTTAAAAAAAAAGTAAACATTCCTTGTAATAAAAAAAAGCATGCCAGGTCCTCTTAAATATGAGATCTGGGGTCAAAAAGACCTCAAATCTCATATGTCACTTGAAAAAAAAATAATTTTTTTTTTCTTTTAACAGCTATGGGCAGAAGTGACGTTTGATGCCCTTCAATGCTATGGAGCCGAGTTGGCGGCATCTTCTGCTCACTCGGCATCCAGGCAGTGGGGGGAGCGGACCTGATCGTCTCCGCTACTACCAACGGGTCCGGTAAATGGTGGCGACGACGGGAAAGTGGCGGGAGGATTGTGGGCACCTCTCCCGCCCCGATAAAAGTGATCTCTTGGCGAATCTGCTGCAGAGACCACTTTTAGCTGCAAGTCGGCCCCATGACATTTTTAAAAATACCAGGGTTTTGGTAGCCATTTGCTACCATAGCAACGGTATTTAACGGAAAAGTACCGCAGTATAATGACGGCGGGTGGTTTGGAAGTGGTTAAAGTGTCATTAACCTCTTGAGATCCGCGCTATAGACGAAAGACGGCTACAGCGCGGATTTCAATCTCCGGGTGGACGTCTATTGACGTCCGCCCCTTTGCACACTCCCGGCGTGCACTCACAGGCGGCGGCTTGCGCGCGGCCGCCACAAGCTGCGTGGGCGTGCCCGCGGGTCGGGCGGACTCGATGTCCGCTCCTGACCCGCGATCACCTGCGGAGCTGCAGAACGGGGAACCGCCAATGTAAACACTGGGATCAGTTAGATCTGTTATGTCCCTGACAACCCATCCCCGACCCACAGTTAGAACACACCCAGGGAACACAGTTAACCCCTTCACTGCCCCCTGCAGGTTAACCCCTTCACTGCCAATGACTTTTATACAGTAATCAGTGGACATTTACATTTCTGATCGCTGTATAAATGTCATTAGTCCCAAAAAAGTGTCAAAAATGTTCAACATGTCCGCCCCAATATCAAAGTCCCGATAAAAATCGCAGATCGCCGCCATTACTAGTAAAAAAAAAAAAATAATAATAAAAACACCATAAATCAATTCCCATAGTTTGTAGATGCGATAACTTTTGCGCAAACGAATCAAACGCTGATTGCGATTTTTTTTACCAAAAATATGTAGAAGAATATAAATCGGCCAAACCCAATGAATATTTTTTTTTTTCTATATATATTATTTTTGGATATTTATTAGAGCAAAAAGTAAAAAATATTGTGCTTTTTTCAAAATCGTCGCTCTTTGTTTGTTTATAGCACAAAAAATAAAAACCGCAGAGGTGATCAAATACCACCAAAAGAAAGCTCTATTTGTGGGGAAAAAAGGACATCAATTTTGTTTGGGTACAACGTCGCACGACCACGCAATTGTCATTCAAAGTGAGACAGCGTTACTCCAGATTTAGGATTACATATTTTAATTGAGGTTTACCAACATTTCCGATTTAGAAAAAAAAGGAATTACGTAAGAGTCGTAATTGGTGAATTTGGTTAAAAGCCGAAAGTAGCGACAGAGTGAAACTTACTGTTAACGCACCAGCACGCTGCAACATGGGTTTGTTTTAACTACAGGAAAAAAGGGGTGTTTATCTCGAAAGAAAACCACCATAAACTAGTGGAGACGCCAAAAATAAAAA
>BLSH010142164.1:211600-231963 GCA_018402905.1 Glandirana rugosa | reverse complement strand
TTTCTGATCGCTGTATAAATGTCATTGGTCCCAAAAATGTGTAAAAAATGTCCGTCATTTCGGCGGCAATATCGCAGTCCCGATAAAAATCGCAGATCGCCGCCATTACTAGTAAAAAAAATAAAAATAATAAAAACGCCATAAATCAATTCCCAGTTTGTAGACATGATAACTTTTGCGCAAACCAATCAATATACGCCGATTGCGATTTTTTTTTTTACCAAAAATATGTAGAAGAATATATGTCGGCCAAAACTGATGAATAATTTTTTTTAATGGATTTGTACTTTAGCAAAAAGTAAAAAATATTGTTCTTTTTTGCAAAATTGTCGCTCATTTTTTGTTTATAGCGGCGATCAGAAATGACGTAGGGGTGATCAAATACCACCAAAAGAAAACTCTATTTGTGGGAAAAAAAGGACACAAATTTTGTTTGGGTACAACGTCGCACGACCGCGCAATTGTCATTCAAAATGCGACAGTGCTGAAAGCCGAAAATTGGTCTGGGCAGGAGGGGGGTTTAAGTGCCCAGTAAGGAAGGGGTTAAAGAGAAAAGTTTTCAGGGATCGTCTAAAGATGGATAGATTAGGAGACAGTTGGACTGATTGGGGTAGGGAGTTCCAAAGGAAGGGAGAAGCTCTCGAGAAATCCTGGAGGCGAGCATGAGAGGAGGTGACAAGGGAGCTAGAGAGCAGGAGGTCTTGGGAGGACCGAAGAGGGCGGCTTGGTTGGTATTTTGAGACTATGTTAGAGATGTAACTGGGGGCAGAGTTGTGGATGGCTTTGTAAATTATTGTTAGCACTTTGAATTTTATATGTTGGGTGAGTGGTAGCCAGTGGAGAGATTGGCAGAGAGGGGTGGAGGACACTGAGCGGTTGGCAAGGTAGATAAGTCTTGCAGTAGCACTCATTATTGACTGAAGGGGGAAAATGTATGCAAAGGTAATCCAATGAGGAGAGAGTTGCAGTAGTCGAGGCGAGAGATAACCAGAGAGTGAATTAGAAGCTTGGTGGTGTCATTGGTTAAAAAGGGGCGTATTCTAGCGATGTTGCATAGGCTGAGGCGGCATGATTTGGACAGGGATTGGATGTGGTCTTGAAAGGACAGTTTAGAGTCTAGGGTTACCCCTAGCACCCTGGCATGTGGGGATGCACTAATAGTTGTGCCATTGATCTTAACAGAGAAGTCAGGGGAAGGGGCACGTGGGGGAGGAAATATCATGAGCTCAGTTTTAGATAGATTCGGTTTGAGGAAGTGCTGTGACATCCAGGCTGATATGTCTGTTAGTAAGGCAGTGATCTGTGAGGAGACTGATGGGGTGAGTTGAGGAGTAGAGAGATAGATTTGGGTGTCACCGGCATATAAATGATAGCGGAAGCCATGGGAGGTGATCAGCTGACCCAGGGAGGACGTGTAGATCGAGAATAGTAGGGGTCCAAGGAGTTGTGAGTGACACTGAAGGTGCGGTGAGATAGGTAAGATTCGAACCAACGGAGAGCACAGCCATGGAGACCAAGCAAATTTAGTTTTTTGAGGAGGAGGGGGTGATCAACTGTATCAAAGGCAGCGGAGAGGTCCAAGAGTAAGAGTATGGAATAATGACCATTGGTTTTTGCTGTTAGTAAGTTGTTTGTGAGTTTTAGGAGGGCAGTTTCTGTGGAGTGGTGTGGACGAAATCCAGACTGAAGGGGATCAGGAAGGTTGTTTTCAGTGAGGTGGTCACTCAGTCGGTTGTAAACTAAACGTTCAAGGATTTTGGAGGCAAAAGGGAGTAAGGAGATGGGTCTTAGGTTGTTAAGATTGGTGGGGTCCAGTGTGGCCTTTTTTGGTATGGGAGTGAGAGAGAGAGTGCATGTTTTAGAGGGTTGGGGAAGATGCCAGTAGAGAGGGAGAGGTTGAAGATATGAGTTAAAGAGTGTAGGATACAGTCAGAGGGTGATTGTAGTAGTTGAGAAGGAACAGGGTCTAGGGTACAGGAGGTTAGGTGGGTGTTAGAGAGAAGTTTAGTGACTTCCTCTATAGTAGCTGGGTTAAATGAGAGTATTGATTGTGCAGGAGGACAAAGAGTATGAGGGGGGTGAGAAATCTGTAGAGAGGAGATCTCGAGACGAATTGTATCAATCTTATTTTTAAAATGATGAGCAATCTCCTGGGCAGTGAGCAAGTTGGTGGGTGGAGGTAATGGAGGACGAAGTAGAGCGTTAAAGGTAGAAAAGAGTTTACGGGGGCTTTGCGAGAGGTTGTAGATAAGAGTGATAAAATAGGTCTGTTATATAATGTTATATAGAGGAGGTAAGGTGGTAAGAACAAGTACCACATCCACAAAGAATCTTTACAAAAAAAAAAGGAATCTGACTTTTGAGGTACCAAAACACAACAGTGTATAAAAACATTTTTTTTTAACAAAAAGGTTAAAAACCAAATAAGATCATATTCTGTAAAAATATCTTTTATTACAAACTAACTGAATTTATGGTGCTAAACGTCCATATACAATACCCCAGAGATCACGGGTCAGTTATTCCTAAGAAAAATAGTACTAAATATAGTGGCCCCTTTGGCTTCTGACGGGTACAGTACTTTTATTCCTTTCCTCAAAGGTGTGCAGTAGGGTTGAACACCACAGAGGTTAATCCTTTTAACTCTTTAAGCACAGTGAAAACTATAAAATGACATACAATACATTTGTTTACAGAGATCACCAAAAAGGGTGGTTACAACAAAATTACAAAGGTGGAGTTCAGTTATCCACACACATATCTACTGCATATCTTTCAACTAACAGCATGGACTCAATTTATGCCCCAAAAGCATATATACTTTTATAGACAAAGCACCTTTGTTGCATACCTCGCTCCGCTTGCCAAGGGGGTGCAACTTTAAACTTTAGAAAACTTCAATAACAATCGCCTTCCATGAGGTGCTGCTGACTTGCTTTGCTTCTGAATGCTGAATCACAGAGTGCCCCTTTTTCCAAAACTAGAAGCAGGAAGAGGGGTTGATTAAAACATTCTCCAGGGAAACAAAGGGAAGGTTCCACCTGTGGCATCCAGTGCAGAACAAGGGTTTAAAGTAACAAGCGAACAGTTACACTAAATATCCACTGGGATGAGGGGAAGCTTGATGGGATTCTCAGATAATTTTTTTGCTTCTTCTTCTTCCAAAATGTATTGAAGGAATATACTATATACTGATTTTTCCATGGAATGCAGGGGCAATAAGACAAAAGAGAGGAACACCAGCACTCTTAAATACCTTGTAATAGCTTGTTACATAGAAGAAAGAGGGCGCACTGGCCTAGTGCATTATCCCACAAATTTTATTAAAATAGAATGAAATACCTTTTCCATACCCCTTTCTGTAAAGATGCTAGACAGGCACTCCTTCATTGTCCAATCACGGGACTTTTTTCATATCAACAGAACCTATTTGTAGCGCCCCCCATAGTATAAGTGTGTTTTCAAGCAGGGTTTTTGGCTAGGAGAGGTAAATTTAGTCAGGCCTGACTGTAATGTGCAGGCCTGAATGTTTTGATCTGGGTTGGAAGGAGAAGCTCAGGGAAGATTGGGTGGATTTAATAGATTAGGTCACCAGAACCTCTCACTTCTTTCTAGAAACCTGGAGAAGGTTTTATGGTCAGAGAGCTGGGAGATGGGTGGAACCACCTGGAGTGCTCTAAGGAGCCCTGACCAATGCCCAAACATGGTTGGCAGGGGGCAGGCCTCCTCAAATACTCAGCCAAATCTGGGAGGAGTAGTGTCGGGTGGAAGTCTGGAGATGTAGCACAGACGCTGTGGAGCAGGCCCCTACCTGGGAGGTCGCCCCAGTCTGGGGAGGGTGACCTTGGGGCCTGGGAGTTCTGGTGCTGCCAGGAAGGAGAGTGATTCCTAGAGCCGAACAGGAGGGAGAGGAGAACAGCAGAAGTGCTACAGGAGGAGTAAGAGACTTTAAGGTATCCACTGGTGCGTTGAGTGACAGCCCCTGGGACTGGAAGAGAAAGTGCTGGAGCAGGCTAGGAGAGGAATAGTGAACAGTCTGTGGGAGCCTTGGGAGCCAGTCAAGGGAAAGGAGAGTCACTACCAGAGAGCAGGTCGATAGGACCTGGAAGAGGATGGGCTGGGAGTTATAGTCCGTCAAAGGCCCAGTTAGCACTGAAGTACTTTGCTGCACATTCAGGGGCCTGTGGTCCCTGGCCTGTAATGGTTGTTCCTTGAGGTCCTGCTTAAACAGGGTAGGCCTCACCGTGTGCTCACTGCGGTGAAGAGAAAGGTATGGAGAAGCCTGATGGGTTTCCCTTCGGGCTGGGAACTAAGTTCTGAGTTGGAGAGAAGCAAAGGAGTGTAAAGTTGTGAGTTCTGTGTAGTAAGAGAACTGTAAGAGAAATGGTCAGCAAGTGAAGTGCTGGAGAGTTGAGAAGAGCGATAGTCTGCAGAGGGAGAGTCTGCAATGAAGCATGCATATACAGGCTTGTATATGGGAACCTTGTACCATAATTCTTTGGGAATTCCACAGTTACCCTTATCCCTATCCAAGTTATTTCCCCCAAATAAAACAACAAAAACAAGAACTGGTCTGGTCAGTGTCTCTGGATGGGTGATATATGGTGTGATTGAGGTCAGCTATCAGGTGAACCACTACTGCAAGCCACTCTCAAGGGAGCACATGACTACATATTTATAGCTGCCAAACTGGCTATAGCCAAGGCCTGGAAAAAACCCTCAGTACAGCTTGCAGAGCAGCATTTTGACCAACCTAATGGTCTAGTGTCCTTCACGATACTCTCTCCAAATTCCTTAAAGTGTGGGACTTGTGGTGGTCATATGCCCTTCCAACCCCGCCCCTGGCTAGCATGGGCACCCCCGATAGACCTGTTGCTTGTTAGCCTGCAGGACCTTCTTCTCTTCTTCCTACTTATCGTGTTCTTCTTTTCCTTTCTCACTGCTCTTTCTCCCTTACCCCCCCCCATTGTTTTCCCCCCAACCTCAACCTGGATGGGAGCCCTCTCTTTCCGATGAGGCCCATCCCCACCCCTCTCCCCTTCCCTTTTTTGTGTTTTTCTTTGTTCTTGAGTTGGGTCCTCTGGGCCCATCATTAGTGACCAACCCTAGCCCTGCTTGTCTGGGGCAGGTGGTTTAAATTGTAGTATACACAAATTATAATTCTCAATACTGTTATTGTTACTGCTACTACTTTCCGCTGCGTGGGAAACAATTACTCTTTTGCTTGTGTCATGATTGTTCCCTTTTGACTCAATAAAAATTGTGGCTCCAGAAAATAGAATAAAATAGATAAATACTACTCATAAACATAGGTAGTAAAAGTGCTCATCTGACAAAACATCTTAGTTATAATCTCACAAACTCTCCAAACACTTAAGCATAGGGGGGACCTCACCGGGGTCCCTGCTGGCTAATGCATTTTGAAGGCATGTCCTTCAATTCATGCCTTTGAAACCTGTTAGCCAGCAGGGACCCCGGTGACGTCCCCCCTATGCTTGAGTGATCAGAGAGTTTGGGAGATTACAACCGAGTTGTGTTGTCAGATGAATGCTTTTACTACCTATGTTAGTAAGTAATGTTTATTTATTTCATTCTATTTTGATACAATTTGTAGGATAATGCACTAGGCCAGTGCGCCCTATTTATTTTATCTATCTCTACAGTGTTTTAAGAACAACCCCTGTCTTAGAGGGCAGCAAGGCTTCCAATGAGTTATCCATTTCTGCAATAGAGGTATTGTTCCATTTGGGTTTCTCACTCATGCGCAGGGGATCATTGTGGTAGCTTATTACATGGGCCTCATATGCAAGGGCGCAATGGGAAATTCAATCAGATTAGTATTATCCTGCAAATTCCTTAAACAGGATACTTAAATGTGCCTCTTAGGCCACATGAAATGACTTATTTGGGGAATATCTTAAATGCATGATATTCTGACTCCTAACTGTTGTAATGGCGACTTATCCCTTGTTGAGACCTCTATGCCTGGCCTGTATAACAGATATGATCACCGCAGACAGTTCTTATCAGATAGTGACTCACCAATTACCGATTTCTTCCACGAGCGTTTATTCATTGGAATAGCAGGTACAGCATACAACAAATGTGACAGATGGTCGAAAGATGGTAACTGCAGGTCAAAACATAGTAATGTGTCCTAGGATGCGAGTAGATTGAGTGAGGCCTTCTAGCGTGTGGCCATATTCTTTACCTCATGAGAGAGAGGACACAGGAAGAGGAAATAGAATAGCAGAGTGCACCCGGAACAGGAAGTTACAGAGTAGAGTGAACTAGGAAGAGGAAATTAGCTCACAGAGGATGGGAGGTACACACTTAGAAAATACAATAGAAAGGTGTAATATCCAAAAGAACCACAAGATGGCATTGTAATAACCAACTATAAAAACATTACTATAGCTGCATATTTATGTTACATGGAAATCATGTAACAGAACACATGAAGACATCTAGTCTATGTTTGGTCCAGTTACATGGAACTCAGAATTCTGTGTTACACTGTGCTCACTGCTATACACCTTTCCATACTTCTAGCAAATGTTACATAAAAACATGGATGCTTGGTTCACGCATATTGCAATACATGGCCAATAGGTGGCCAGCTGGGTCAAAGTGATCCCTCTCTGGCCAGCCCCTACTCTATTTTGCAAAAATGCTAAATATTTGCTCATAGTATACTTTAAGGGACATACACAGCCAACATGGGATATGACGCAGTTGGAGAAAAGCTACAGAAGAAAGTCTGGTCACTGACCTATACTATGCAACAGACCTGAAATATTGTATGTGCTCGAAATCAAATAGCTTACATATACTGTATGTATGTAAATAAAAATATGAGGTACTAGAGGGGTTTGACCTTTTGGCTTGAAGATTCATTATTCTCAATTAACTCTCTACACACTGCAATATACTCATAAAACCCCTTGCAAATGCATCTTCTTAGTTGCTGTTGTGTACATAAAAGACATAGCTTTGTATTGCCCTTGCTGCTTGGTAATATGCACAAGTAGAATTTGTATTCATGTTTTCAATGTAGCTTTTATTTCCTCTGTATTTCCCTGTTTCTTACAGTACATTTCCATGTAGTTACACTGATAGTATCCTTGTTCTTGAAAGATAAAATGAAACTGCGCTTGAACGGTAGAGAACAGTGCCCTCGGTGGCCCAGTTATTATGGAGAGTGGCAGGGTGCTTGGATTTACTGCACAATTACTCTGCATTGAAGCAGCTCTGAGACGTACTGTGTCTTTTCTTTATCCAGATAGAAGATGTAACCCAAACATATCACATCTACACTTTCAGTATTGTGTATTTTCCTTTTAGGCTAATCTTCAAATAGAGCTCCAAATCTTTTTTATAGTTTTGGAGTGGGGGATTGCTTTGATTTTTTGATGAGCGCTCGCTGCTAGATCTAGATGATTTAGTTACACACCCTGTATTTAATTTTTAACCCGTGAGCAATAAATGTAAGAATTAGAAAGGAGTGGGAGCAGAGTCATGGTCAAAGACAGAAGTAAAGTCTGGCTGATGTTTTTTAAAGCCCAACACAAGGATAATAGGATAGGAGCATATAAGCCCCGCCACACACACACCTCCTTTGCACCCCTCTAACTACTTGCAACTATGAAAAAAACCTGTCCAAATGACCATTTTACTGTCTTAAAGCCATGGTCATGTGACAGTCCTTCTCTCTTCTGTTTCCTTCTGGGGATACTTCATCGGTTGTCCATATTACTGCCTATTAGGTGGAAGCCTTTTATCGGTGTAGTTGAGACTTCCAGTGACCTGGTCCTTTCTCATAGGCTCCAAAGGTGGGAAAACTCACAGGGGTGGAAAGAACTCACACCCCTCCTTCCCACCATCCTCTAACTAACCAATGGTATGAAAAAATAACCTATCCAATTGCCTATTTTACTTACCTGAAGCCATGGTCATGTGACAATCCTTCTCTCTTCTTTGGTTTCCTTCCTGGGATCCTTCTTTGGGGGTCCACATCACTGCCTGCATGATTTTGACACCTCTTCTGTTGACACTTCTTTTGGCGGAGATAATGCGTCCAATGTCTGTGTCCTTCCTCATAGGCTACAAAGGCAGGAGAACTCGCAGGGGCAGTGAGGAGACCAGTGCCCAAGAACATAACAAGCAAGGAAAAATGCTTAGTCTTTGAGGAAGAAATCAGCTTGGCTTAGAGAGGAAACGTTGATTTTGACCCATTACACGGCCGGATGGTTTAGGAAGAGTGTTTGCAATTAAAACTGATGAGTAAGGTAATTGGACATACAATGCACTATTTAAATTACATTTTTGCCTGGAGTGGCCTTAAAGGCTAAGGCTAGGTATGGCATTTTTTACATAGTAACATTCATCCAGCTTGGACTAATATATGTGCCATTCCGGTGGCATCTCCATGGAAGCTGCTACTACAGTGATCTCCACTAGCTTCCGGGCCCCATGTTAAGTGGCTGCCCTGTTGCATTTTGAACACAAGAGGTCACTCACTTGGCATGGGCAACATTCAAGGAATACTTTGCATTTTTTGTTTTCTGATTGAACAAGGTAGAGAGCCGAGGTGGTGACGTCATGCTGTCCACCTGTAAAAATTGCCAGACTTAAACTTTAAGCCAGCTTTAAGCCCAACATTTGAATAGAGTGGGAAAATGATCAGGTTTTTATTGCTGCATTGAGTGGATTTTCTTTTGATCCTGCCCTTGTGACAACCTCATACTTAAGGAGTCACTGGGTAGCAAATGAGGGAATTTCTTCCTGCTGGACAGAGACAGCTATATAAACCAGTCAGAGCTTCCATGCCTTCCATACTTCCCCAAGCTTTCCCCACTCTGAGAAAAAAAATGTTTTTTTTTTGCTGTCTGGTTGGTGAGGCTCACTTAACAGGGGGTCTAACCATTCCCCCGTATCCAAAATTGAGATTGAAGGTTTTTGGTGGAGCTGTGTTTTAACTGCTGTGTAATATACTGTACTTTCTTGCACCCATCCCTTGCAAACCACAACACAGATCCAAGTTTAGATGCCCAGAATGGTCAAGGGTCTCCCTCACTTTTGCTCCTCACTGCTTTGTTACTTACTTGATGCTGAGGTCTACTGCAGTACACCACATATTTGTGCAGTGCACATATACCACTTGACTTTTGAGTCTGAACAAAGGTCAACAAGTAACGTAAAGAGGAGTTGGGGACCCCATCTCTCAAGTAAGAAGTGTAAAACCAAATGAATGTAATGCTGAGAGTACTTTTATTACTGACAAGAGATATTGGCCCTCATGTGGAATATTACTGACCACCATAGATATCTTGAAAGAAGAACAAAGGTTGATTAGAATATTCTGTTATGGGGTAAAGGGACCTGGTGAATCCCATGTTGTCACACTCTTTATCTATAGTAGAAAAGTTTAAGTTGTTGGTGAATGCTGCTGATCGACAGTGAGTAATGAGTTAAATATAAATGATTAAAAACAAATACATCAGTACACTAGCTGACAAGATTGAGAATCGGAGAAGTAAATATGCAACAGCAAAACAAAGGAAACACCAAAAGGACACGTTTTTAGCTCCATTATCGTAAGAGCATTAAAATGCCCATAGGCATTTCTACAGGGTGGCATTCAATATAGTGCCACCAAGTGCTTCTCAGTTAGACATAGTGTCCTTAATTGGTCTGCCAGGGATGATGAATGATTAATTTAGTCAGCTATATTAATTGTTTAATCAATAAACAAAAGTGTCTCCAATACAAAAATAATTTTTAAAAATTAATTAAGATGACTTGATTAATTATTCCTGAGATATTTTGCCCAATGCAGAAATTATTTAATTAACACAATGCAATCAAGTATAAGTATGGACTGTGTACTATAAAAATAAATACAATTTATTAACAATAAGTCACTTTACAAACACTATTAACAGTCAGGTTAAGAAGTTGACACACACCTGAATTTATCTTCACAATGAATTACTTAAAGCGGAGTTCCACTCGTTTTTTTGTTTATTAAAAGTCAGCAGCTACAAAAAAGTGTAGCTGCTGACTTTTAATAAACAGTAACTTATCTGTCTCCCGGTCCAGCGATGGCTGCGCCCGAAGCCTCGCTCGTCTCCCCCCTCCTCCCGACGGCCGCGCCATTCCAAGTGTGGGCACCCGGCCCGGCTTCACGGCCGGGCACCCACTGCGCATGCGCGAGTCGCGCTGCGCATTCTTAGTGGCCAGGCAATCTTCTGGGACCTGTGACGTGTCCCAGAAGATTGCCAGGAGGGAGGGGCCGCCTAGGAGGAGAGGAGGAGTCGCCTAGGCGGCCCAGAGGCGGAAGATGGAAGAGGGACAGGAAGTCCCTCTGAAACCTGGGTACACACTCCCCCCTCAAAAAAATGACATGCCAAATGTGGCATGTAAGGGGGTGAGGAGTGCTTAAAGCGGAAGTTCCATTTTTGGGTGGAACTCCGCTTTAAAGTGATTTTATAGCTTCGTTTTTTTTTGTTTAGAAAAAACAAACATGTTATACTTACCTCCTCTGTGCAAGGGTTTTGCACAGAGTGGCCCTGATCCACCTCTTCTGGGGTCCCTCTGCAGTGCTCCTGGCTCCTCCCCGCATCGAGTGCCCCACAGGGAAACGCTTTCCTGGGACACTTGTGCGGGCGCGCTCCCGAGTCCTGCTGCTGCGTCCATTTACACAGACAGCAGGACTCAGCCCCGTCCCCCGGCTCCCATGTCATTGGATTTGATTGACAGCAGTGGGAGCCAATGGCTGCACTGCTATCAATCTATCCAATCAGGACCCGAGACATCAGCTAGAGCGGGTGTGCTTGTTCCCGGCACTGGAAAGACAGGGTTTAGGTAGGTAAAAGGGGGGCTGCTACACTAAAGGAGGTTTTTCACCTTAATGCATAGAATGCATTAAGGTGAAAAACCCGAAGGTTTAGAACCGCTTTAAAGTATCCCGCTAAAGCATGGGTATATACAGTATTTTGGATTAAAAAAATTATTCATCTCATAGACACCATTTATAACTACCAGGCAGACAATAATCTGCATTTTACAGATTCCAATTGTTATTCTCCTTCAGAAAGAATAAATGTCAAAATATGCAAAAGTGTGTGCCAATACAGCCAAAAGAAAAGAAAAATAAAAGATCTAACTCTAGTGGTTATGTTATTTGTAGAGGAATTATAAATTACTGCAAAGATTATTGCTATCAGCCTAATAATTAAGCAAAAAAAATCACCAAGAGAATAATACAATATAGTTACCCTCTAAGTATAACAGATAGGCTTTGAAATGGCTGCTGACCAGACCCAAATATGGTTACTGATCATTGTGTGGGATTTGTCTTCCCAATATGGTGTCTGGCTATGCTGAAGCTGTGCGTCCTGGCTTCAATGAGGTGTGTCAGATGATGAGTTTCTGGATCTTCAATGAGATGCGTGATGATTCCCTGTAGACGATGAACATGGAATCTTTGTACGTGTGAGCCCCTTTCTATCTCCCTGACTTACCATTTATTCAGTGAAGGCAATACAACGCTCAAAATGCCAGAAACCTGGCCCAGAAGGTGTAACTTTATTTCTCATTGGTGGAGCAAGTTACTAATCAATTATGTGTTTATACAAGCAATAGCTCAATTGGCCACCGGGTGGCACTTCAAGACTTGAAATGTTTATCTTGAGTTTATCTAGGAAATCAAAATTTAGTCCTTATATAATAAATTAACCTTTTTCTATACAGAATGAATTATGTTATTTTAACTTGAGAGGCATAACATGTCACATTCATCAGCAGCCTTTTAATTTGTGGTATTTACTCTTTTGGATGTAGAAGCATTTCAATTTATTTTTTTTAACTACAAAGGGGTGAACTTTCAGACATAGTGATTAAAATATTAATTATACACAGAAAATAATTTGTATTCTTAAACTACATTACTACTTGGGTATATCTAAATAATGAAGCACACATATCACTAACAATAATGATTACAAATCAACAAACATACGATAGGATTATGGCTTAACTATTTTTAGATAATATGATAATTTGTATATAGAAACAGTGATATTTTCTTTTGTACCCTTTTACCAAAATAAATGAGCCCCAACAGTGTCAATGGTTTAGTCTTCACTGCGCTCACCTCAATGTACGATCCCAGTTCTACTAGAGAGTCATACACACAAAGATCTCCCCTGGAGAGCGAATGATTGGATCAGGTTCAACGAAATCCTACCATCAACCAATGGCTCGTATCGATATCACAGGTTAATGAGGTACATATTGGATAGAAAGAGTAAACACTCTAAATGCAGACTGCTCAATGTACGACCCCAGTTCTACTAGAGGGTCATACACACAAAGATCTCCTCTGGAGAGCGAATGATTGGATCAGGTTCAATGAAATCCTACCATCAACCAATGGCTCAATGTACGACCCCAGTTCTACTAGAGGGTCATGCACACAAAGATCTCACCTCAATACATGACCCAAGTTCTACTAGAGGGTCATACACACAAAGATCTCCCCTGGAGAGCGAATGATTGGATCAGGTTCACAAAATCCTACCAAGACCTATCTGGCTCGTAGGACACACAAGGATAGGTCTTGAGTAACACTTGTGTATAACATGGAGGACAGCTGTATCCTTTGCAATCACAGAGCAACAGCTAATGTGCAGGGACGAACGAGCGGATCCTCGTGTGATCAAACAGCAGCGGGTGACGTCAGCAACAAGTCCGAGACCCTGTACGCGTTACGGCAATGTCATGCCTTCCTCTGTGTGATACACAAGTGTTACTCAAGACCTATCCTTGTGAGTAGATTTTATTTAATAAACAAGTGTTTTTTACTGAAGCAGTCTGCACTTAGAGTGTTTACTCTTTCTATCCACTATGTACCTCATTCACCTGTGATATCGATACGAGCCATTGGTTGATGGTAGGATTTTGTTGAACCTGATCCAATCATTCGCTCTCCAGGGGAGATCTTTGTGTGTATGACCCTCTAGTAGAACTGGGGTCGTACATTGAGGTAAGCGCAGTGAATATTGGTGGTGGGACCTCCGCACTGAAATTATCTTGCTGCCTGCACCATAGGTGGATTTTCTGAATGAAATTTTGAAACATCATTTTATGAGACTTTATGAACTCTCTAGCGCTGCATCGTTTTATTATTTAAGTTTTTTATCTGGATTTGTGATGTCCTTGATGTTCAGCTGGCTCTTCATGTTTAATTAATGTGTTTAGAATTGCGCTGATTGTGTTTCGTTGTATAAATGGTTTGGTCTTACAAAAAAAGGAAATGCACATCTTTCTTACTGTAATGGTTGCGATCACCTGTAAACATAATAATATTCATGATTAAGTCTTGAATGGATGTATATACATTGAAAATTGTCTGCATATTTTTAAAGTTAACAGTTGTTCTAACTCATAACATTGGAATATAGAGGGCCCCCTTTTCATCTATAAAAATGTCTCCCAATGTTCTTCATTTAGAGGAAAATAGAGAACTACTGCCATTGTCTGGAATATCCAAGAATGTTGACTTTCCTTCACCTGAGCAAACAGATGTTGTCTCGTCCACAATACCATGTTTGTGGGTTCCGAAGTCTCGTAAACACTGACCATTTTTATTTACCTTCGCCCTGTTCATAGGAAAAGAAAAAACTATGTCCAATTTAACTGGAGCCCTTTCAATGTATCTGGGATTGTTCTACTTCCAGGTATATTTACTTGACAAGCTTCTCCATTGTTTTGGGATTTTGCATTTCAGCAGTCTTTCCTTGTTTCGACAAACAATCCTTCCAAGGTATTTCTATCAATAATTAGAAGACATTTCACATGATCCTAGTCTTTCTGACAATCCTCCTTATTTTAAACTTAGAGAAATGATAAAATGCACATCTAATGTATATACATTGTTTTCATATAAATGACAGGTCAGTTATATACAATGCTCCCAAGTGTCCCTCAACTAACTAATGACTAATGCTCGTCAATTATTTACAGTATCTCCAATTGTCTGTCAAAGTGTATGTAAAGCCCAAAATTAAAAAAAAAAATTGTATAAAATAGGATATGTTTAAGACCCCTAATAGTTTATTTTACTATTTGTGTCTCTTAACTGTGTACAGCAACCCAAATGGCCCACCATTTATAAGTAGTACCCCTAAATGTATGTTTATGTAATTAATAATAAAACCATAGTTTCCCTTTAAAATAAAAATCACAGTGCATCACAATGGGTCTACAGTATAAAGACATTCTATTGATTACAATTCATCTTTACTCATGAATTCATAACTGCATCTGCATTAATTAGAGTTTCTTTTAGGTCTTTCTGAATTCAGCTTTAAAATACGTGCTTCTCTCTGTGTTCGGTAATGCAGATATAATTTTAAGAGAAATGTGAGTTCAGTTCTTCAGCAGCAGTCATATTTAGGATGTATTATCGTCTATTACTTTCCCAATGTAAAATACAAATCAGACAGCGATGTCTGCACATTAGCTTTCTTGAAAATGTTTTACTTCATGGGAAAAGTTTTACTTCTGGAAGACAGTGCACAAGAATAATTTATACTGTGCAATATAATTTCATTTGGCAAGAGTTGGCATTCTAGATGAGGCTAATCTTGAGCATGGGACAGATCTATTTGTGTTTAAAAAAGTTGTACCATAAGACAAATACCAAGGCTAACACCAATGGTGGGCCTCTTTCATAATCATTATTGACCAGCTCTGTCTGCCTTTATTACATTTTGAGTTACTGACCCAAGGCAAGCATGCATAAAGTGAAGATAAACCTTTTGACCTACAGTATGTCCTGGGTAAGTAAATCAGAAAGTGAAGGGAATTTGCCCCAGAGCTTAGTGAATGAGGTGGAGCTCTGCCAACTTCCATCATGTACAAACAAAAATGTTGTTTTTTTCATTTACCTTGAACGTGATTAGGTATTCTTTACAAAGTGATACTTTGCCTCACTCACTAAGCTCCGGACCAAGTTTACTTGGAAAGTGCAACTTCCCTTGCAAATTGAACAGCCTATTTGCCTTTAGTAAATGAACCCCCCATGTCTTTATGGAGACCATTGGATGGAGTAGTGTGCTGCTCAGGCTTAGCTGGTTCGGGGAGTGGTGTGGGAGATAAAAGCATCTGCTGCTACGGGAATGCTGGCGAGGGAGTGGAGCTCATGCTAGCTCCTGTCCATTTCACTCCACCCCTCAGAGCTTAATCATGGGGAAGGAGAACCCATGTGTGTGGGGGAATAAGTACATCATCGGCAGTCACTAAGGAGAACTGTCAGGTGTGTGTGATGGCTAGTGAAGGCTGATGAGGAGAGGAGAAGCCTCCTCATCAGCCTTCACTATCCTTTACACACACCTGCCAGTTCTCATTAGTGACTGCCGATGATGTACTTATACCCCCCATGCACATGGGTTCTCCATCCCCATGTTTAAGCTCTGTGGGACGGAGTGAAACGCATTTGCGGCATGGCCTGATGGGTGCCCAGACTGAAGTTGTAATTTTACCACCGAACACACACGTGGATGTGTGGCATCTGTGATTTCTTCCTCTCTCTATCCGTGTCTTTATGGAGCTTGCTTTATGGGCCAGAGCAGAGTCATGATGGAACGAAAAAAAAGGGCCTTCTCCACTTGGTAACACATAATTGACGAAATGCCTTTTATGCTGTGGCATCAACAGTACCCATCACCGAAAACAACTGAACTCAATATCTGGATGCTGCAGCATTAACAGTACCTCTCATCTTAAACACCTAAACTCAAACTCAATTTTAGGAGGGGTTTCCACATACTTTTGACCAGATAGGTACATATGGTTGATAGTCAAGTCTCCCTTCTTAAAGTTTGCTGTCCCAGTTCTGTGGCCTTTCCAAAAAAAACCCCAAAAAACTGTGCTGCAAGCTGTCGTTAACCGAGGAAATTCATATTGATTCTCTAATCAAGTATCACTAACGGTAAGGACTTAATGCCCAACTTCGGGCTTGGATAAACCCCTGCCATTCATCCCCTACCCCATTGGAGCAGACACAGAACCATTCAAGAAAAAAAGTTTATGCATTGTTTTTTAACAGGTGTTTTCATTCTGGTCTGGTGACATCAGAATCAGGTTCTCTTTGCCCTCTCCTTCATCTGATGGTGGATGGATGCTAAATGCTGCAGGAAGTAATGATGTGGTGCCATTCTCTCAAGCATTCTCCTTCAAGGCCATGACTCCCTGGGCTCACAAGAATTGGATTGAATGTAGCTGAGCTTGAAGACAAGCAGCACTGGATCGGTGAGTGGGAGAGTCTTCGGGGAACAGCACTGAGGATAGGGTTAGTATAAGTTTGAAGTTTTAAGTTTGAAGAGCTGCTGGCAGAGCTTCTTTTTGGTTTTATGCCCAGAATGGAATTGGGCTTTAAAGCTGTTTACAATTAGCTGACTTCCATTTTTACCTTTTAGTTCGCTGCCCTGGGTTAAAAGTTATATAACATTACTCCCCTTTTTCCATTTGTACTGTAAAGGCCAATATTAATAAAATGTTTTTCCACTTTTTATAAAATTGTATTTGTTTATTACAATGGTGTTTCACCTCCTGTCTTCTGTGGATTCACCTTTGAACATCAGACTTATAGCTATTCCCATCTGCAGTACTTTGTTCCTATCATGCATTACAGTCAACCTGATGATTTATATCCTTATCTTTAAAATAAAATCTAACCTCATATCAATGTGTACCGCATACCAAAATAAAGCTTTCAGCAAAATGCAGAAGAAAAATCCATTTGTAGCATAAAGGCATTAAAGCAGATTAGAAATGGCAGTTCTATGCCTTCTAATCACATTCTCTTTCAATATACACTACAACAATGTACAGACAGGACTTTGGATTAATGGGGATAATCAACTCTCTTTACAGATGCATATCAATTACCAAGCTGAAATCCAAGTAGATCGCATGATGGGACCTAAGTATTATGGCACTGGATAAGATATTCTATAGGCACGTGTAATATGATTTATTTTGTTGGCCTACAATGTTAAAGAAACAAAGCACTGTTCAAGATAATATAAAGTGTTTTGAATGTATTAATTTATGGTTAAAATTCAAAATGACAATGAAAAATAATTTTGTAATTAAAGTGGAGTTCCACCCATTTAAAAGTCAACAGCTACAAAAAGTGTAGCTGCTGACTTAATAAACAGACACTCACCTGTCCCAGGGTCCAGCAATGTGGCTGCCCGATGCCTTGCTCCTCTCCCCCTCCTCTCCGCAGCACCAGCATTACAACTGTGGGCGCCCGGCTATGGCTTCACAGCCAGGTGCGCACTGCACATGCACGAGCTGTGCTGCGCATTCTGTATGGCCGGGCAATCTTCTGGGACATGTGACGTGTCCCAGAAGATTGCAGGGAGGAAGGGGGGAGAGGTGAACTCCCTTCCGGTGCCACGGTGTACAGGGTACCCGCCCCCCCCCCCCAAACAAAATAACATGCCAATTGTGGCATGTCAGGGGGTCACCAGCACTTAAAGCGGAAGTTCCACTTTTGGGGGAGCTCCGCTTTAAGTAAACATGACATTTTGCATATGACTATTTCATAATTATATTCATTACAATTTTCAGGCAGCAAGAGGAACTTGGATATATACTGAGATAATCTTAACTGAACTGCTTTTACCTATTCACTGGGATAATCTTAAAGGAGTTGTAAAGGCAGAAGGTTTTTTTATCGTAATACATTCTATACATTAAGATTAAAAACCTTCTGTGTGTAGAAGCCGCCCCAGCACCCCCTAATACTTATCTGAGCCTCATCTCTCTCCAGCAATGACCAGGAGTGTCTTATCCATCTGGGACTCTCTTTCTGATTGGTTGAGACACAGTAGCGACACCATTGGCTCCCACGGCTGTCAAAGTCTGTTAGCCAATCAAGGGAGAGAGGGGGCCGGGCCGGGTCAGAGCTCTGTGTCTGAATGGATACACGGAGCTGTGACTCGGCTCGGGTGACCTCATAGCAAGCTGCTGGCTTTGGGGACACTTGGTAGGAGAGAGGGGCCAGGAGCAGCGAAGAGGGGCCTAGAAAAGGAGGTTCTGGGCTGCTCTGTGCAAAACCACTACACAGAAGAGGTGAGTATAATAAGTTTGTTATTTAACCACTTGTCGACCGCCCGCCGCAGCGTGAAGGCGGCAAGATGGTTTGTTATCGCGAAACGCCGTCACAGGGCAGCGGCTGTGATAACGAGTATTGTGAGCGCATGCGACCTGCCGGAGGCGCGCTCGCATACTCACTGTGTTCGGGGGGGGGCAGGGAGCGGGTAGGGCAGACTCGATCGCCACCGGCTACCCGCGATGACCCCCCCTCAGTGAAAGAACAGAGATCTGTGTATGTAGGCACGGATCTCAGTTCTCATAGAGGGGGAAGGGCTGTGATCACAGGCTTCCTGTACATGGAATCACTCCCCTCCCCCTGCCAGCCCAGCCCCCATACAGTTAGAACACGCCTAGGGAACACAGTTAACCCTTAGAGCGCCCCCTCCAGGTTAACCCCTTCACTGCCAATGGCATTTACACAGTAATCAGTGCATTTTTATAGTATAAAGGCCAATGGTCCCAAAAAAGTGTCAAAATGGTCCGACATGTCCGCTGCAATATCACAGTACTGCTAAAAATCGCAGATCACCGCCATTACTAGTAAAAAATCAAAAAAATAAAAACCCCAGAAATTAATTCTCATCATCCGTAAATGCAGCAACTTTTGCGCAAACCAATCAATAACCGCCGATTGGGATTTTTTTTTACCAAAAATATGAGGAAGAATATAAATCGGCCAAAACTGATGAAAAAAATAGTTTTTTTATATTTTTTTTGGATTTTTATTTTAGCAAAAAGTAAGAAAAATATATTTTTTTTTTGCAAAATTGTCACTCTTTGTTTGTTTATAGCGGGGATCAGAAATGACGCAGAGGTGACCAAATACCACCAAAAGAAAGCTCGATTTGTGGGATAAAAAGGACACAAATTTCGTTTGGGTACAATGTTGCACGACCGCGCAATTGTCAGTTAAAGAGACGCAGCGCAGAATCGCAAAAAGTACTCTGGTCCTAATATGGGAAATCCTTCCGGGGCTGAAGTGGTTAAAAAAAAAACAAGACTTTACAATCACTTTAAATGAGCTGCTAAAAAAAGGCCTGTTTAGTGAGCTGAATAGGTGAAACTCAGAGAGCACAAACAGCTGAATTGGTGCAGGAAGTGGAGGGTCTGCCCCCCCTCAATTCCTCGAAAACTTCGTACTACATATTATTTTTGTACTACTGTAAAAGTTATGTACAGCATCTCACAAAAGTGAGTACATCCCTCACATTTTTGTTACTATTTTATTATATCTTTTCATGTGACAACACTGAAGAAATGACACTTTGTTACAATGTAAAGTAGTGAGTGTACAGCTTATATAACAGTGTAAATTTGCTGTCCCCTCAAAATAACTCAACACACAGCCATTTATGTCTAAACTGCTGGCAACAAAAGTGAGTACACCCCTAAGTGAAAATGTCTAAATTGGGCCCAATTAGCCATTTTCCCTCCCCGGTGTTGTGTGACTCATTAGTGTTACAAGGTCTTAGGTGTGAATGGGGAGCAGGTGTGTTAAATTTGGTGTTATCACTCTCAATCTCTTACTGGTCACTGGAAGTTCAACATTGCACCTCATGGCAAAGAACTCTCTGAGTATCTGAAAAAAAGAATTGTTGCTCTACATAAAGATGGTCTAGGCTATAAGAAGACTGTCAAGGCCCTGAAACTGAGCTGCAGCATGGAGGCCCAGACCATACAGCGGTTTAGCAGGACCATTTCCACTCAGAACAGGCCTTGCCATGGTCAACCAAAGAAGTTGAGTACACATGCTCAGCGTCATATCCAGAGGTTGTCTTTGGGAAATAGACATATGAGTGCTGCCAGCATTGCTGCAGAGGTTGAAGGGGGGGGGTGGGGAAGTTGGAGACGTCGTTACGACCGTCGTGAGTATACAGATAAAGGGTTTCTGTTGGAGACCTATACTGCGACTCGTACACATGAGTTGAAGAAACCAACTGGTACCGTTCCGGACAAGACTCACCTTTACCAGGACGATTTGGCGACATACCAGACCCGGAGGTACGACGTCGAGTCAAAGTCCCGGAACTGTCAGAAGAATATCGGATCTGGTAGAAATACATCTCGTTGTTAAGAAAAAAAGTCTATGAGTCTCTCAAGAAACGGTACTCCACGTTACAACTTGAAGGTCACTGGTCATTCTCTAACTCTCACTATTGTGGTTTAAATTGTGTGGACGAGGGGTAAGT
>BLSH010142164.1:177783-210478 GCA_018402905.1 Glandirana rugosa | reverse complement strand
GTCATCCCTTGCCCTAGGTGACTTCAACAAGTCATCCGTTGACCTAGATGACTTCAACAAGTCATCCCTTGCCCTAGGTGACTTCAACAAGTCATCCGTTGACCTAGATGACTTCAACAAGTCATCCCTTGACCTAAGTAACTCCAACAAGTCATCCCTTGCCCTAGGTGACTTCAACAAGTCATCCGTTGACCTAGATGACTTCAACAAGTCATCCCTTGACCTAAGTAACTCCAACAAGTCATCCATTGCCCTAGATGACTTCAACAAGTCATCCCTTGCCCTAAGTAACTTCAACAAGTCATCCTTTGCCCTAAGTAACTTCAACAAGTCATCCTTTGCACTAAGTAACTCCAACAAGTCATCCATTGACCTAAGTAACTTCATCAAGCCATCCATTGACCTAAGTAACTTCAACAAGTCATCACTTGAACTAGATGACTTCAGCAAGTCTTTGACTAATTGGGCAACCTTCTGGGTGTGGGCTGCCATTTATGTGCAGATTTCCCTTTCCATGCCCAGTAATTAAATAATACTTTCAGATGAAGAACCTCTTTAAAGCAAAATACTGAAAATGAAATGTTAATCTATAAAAGTACACACTTTCAGGTGTGTGTCAGATACCTGCATCACTCCCTGTGCACAAAGGTTCCACTAACCAGCTGCTATGCCACCTGTGTGGTCTTTCAAAGCTACAAGGAGACGCTAGTGAGGTAGTAAATGGTGGGTAGAACCCTAGCACGCAGTGGCTGAAACTCTGGAAACTTGAGATCTGGTACCACCTACACCCGCCTTTGCCTTCTTCATCTCATTGCCAATCAGTAGCAACAGAAACTCATGGAAAACAAGTTATAGTTTAATATAGCCAGACCATTGAAAGATTAATTGTTTCCAGTTACATTACAGTACGTTCTATACATTAATTATGTTTCTTTGCATTATTCATTTAAACATACAGATAGTTACACACTTTGATTCCTTCTGTTAGAAGCCTTTAAACTTTCTGTATAATTTTAAACATGTTTAGTTTGCAGTTAATTTTAATTGACAGCCTCTAACGATTGGCTATAAACCCATCTCCCCATATTTCATTAAAATGGAGAAGTTTTATAAGAGCTGTCTTATTTTTATTGTAATGTCTCAGAATCATCTGTTGACAGTCTCCAACTATAATTTTCAGGCATGAAATTATCAGTATACACCTACAAGTCTCTTCTTCTCCTTTGATCTACAATATTGCTCTGATGAATTCAGTATATTATTTCAGTTATTCCTTGTCACTATAATTGTCTATCATTGTATCTGCACCTGGAAGATGAAAGGATGAGTGGAATAAACTCTTTATTTTATAGCTCTGGCCTCTATTGTTGGACCCACACAGGCAGGAAGAAATCCTTTTTTTTTATGACTTTATGACACTTTACTTGTGACAGCGATTACAAATCAAGCAAAGTCATTTGAAGAGAGGTGAATAATCAAACATTTTAGACTTGAAGGGCTTTCCATACAATTCTAGAGCTAACCACAGCTGCTACTCAGAATTTCCACAATTTATCAATACTGCCAAGAACGATGGCAGATATATTGGGGTTGCTTTACTAAAGGCAAATAGACTGTGCACTTTGCAAAGTTCAGTTGCACTCTGCAAGAGCAGTTGATCCAGGGCTTAGTAAATAAGCAAAAGCTCTGCTGACTTCCATCATCCAAAAATGCACAAGCAAAAATGCAGTTTCTTTTACTTTCCTTGCACGGGATTGGGTACTTTTCGCAAACTGGCGCTTTACCTCATTTACTAAACTCTGGAGTAACTATAATTTGCAAAGCACAAAGTCTATTTGCATTTAGCAAATCAACCCCATTTTGTCTTCTTGCGCTCTTAGTAGCATTCATGCTGCACAGAAGAAGTCTATTCAGACGAAACGTACGTCAGGCAAGGCAGGAAATAGTGGTGACGCCCAGATTCCCATGGACAGTATAGGATGGATGTTGTATTTCCAATGCCTATGATTTTCTTTGCTGTTGTAAGTTGAACTTTTATTAAACTCTTCCAATTTTAACTGGACGCTGCGCAATGAGTTTTCCTTTTCTCATTTACATGCTGCATGATTGACTCCTGTGGATACCTTGAAGGCTGATTTCTCTGGCAGGTTCCATCATCGGGTGATACAACGAACAATTGGATATTATTGCACCTTTTCCTCATCACTCTATGGACTTTGGGTGTTTCTAGATATTATTTAATGTTTTCAACTTGTCATATTGAATTGTAATAATTAATTGCACTAAGTATTTAACAGTGCAACACTTTGTTTTTATTATTTTATTTATGCTCCATTGCAGTGAACTTGGGGCATGCTAGGTACTTCACCTAACACCTGTTGAGCTTGACAGTACTAAAATAAAAAAGGTGTAAAGTGGAAATGGAGGACAGTCTTAGGTGGACACAAGCTAGGGTGTGCTGATGGACTTCACTGTACACTTTGATGAATGGGAATAATACTGAAAAATTGAAGACTGACGACCAACTGGACCATTGAGTCTTTTTCTTTGACCTGTGATTGCCCTAAACTGAAAATGGTACTAAACTCTAAAATTGAACATTTCTAATCTCCACACCCTCTGCTTTTGCTGCTGTTTGTTTTCTTTCTTTTCTTTTTTTCACCTTTCTTTTCCTGTCTTCTTCGCAGCTTGCCTCTATGCGCTTCCCTCTCTCATTGCTTGTGTAGGCTCCAGTTGAAAAGGCTAGGTCAAGGCTGCCTAAATTGTTATGTGCTTTTTTTTTTGGCCAGGCCAAACCCATATCTCTCATTTGTGTCATGGAACCGTGGAGACATCTGTGGTTTTGACTGGACAATATTGCCTTGATAGTCTGGATGTTGTTCTTTCTTTGGCATCCTTTTGCGCACACATGATCCCAAAGCCTTAGATGACCATCTCACTCTTATAAATTGATGTTCTGTAAATTTTGTATTTTCTATATTCTATTACAGTATCGGACTGTTGTCGTTCTTACTTTGTGCTTGGGAAGCAAAATTTGTACAATGTGTACTGCTATTTTCAGTGCACATTTAGTTTTTGTATTGCTTTATTTCTCTTGTTATACTGGAAAACCTTAATAAAATTTCAGTAAAGAGATTTGGACCATCTAGGGCAGAGGAATTTGCCCAAGCCGATCCATCGATCGACTTCTGTACAACCAGCAGGTCGGATAGTCGGCATGCGATTATTGCCAGAGGCTATAACCACTAGCAAAACTCACTGTGTTCTCCCAGCAGGGAGGGCTCCCCCATGCACTTCCCCGTGGGGTGAACACAATAGCTTTGTAGGAGGGATTCCTCCATCAACACTGACTGTGTTGATCGGGGGAATCAAGTGATTTTCTTTCCTGCAAACTGTGGTTGCAGAAAATAAAATCACATCATCTATGGCTTGTCTTAGTCACGGAAGATAAAGGAATTTTTTTTTACTATGAGGTTTGGGCATCACATATGAACTGGATTTGCTACTTGCTTAGCCTGTCATACCGGAGCATTTATCTGTAGCTTAACCACTTGCCGACCGCGCGCAGTATATTTACTACGGAAGTGTGGCGCTGTCTCATACCCGCCGCACTCTGGAGGAGTGTGCCCGCAGCTCAGGCGGACCTGATGTCCGCTGGCGAGCCACGATGAGCTACCAGAGGGAAAGAACGGGGAACCGCCGAAGTAAACACGGCGGTTCCCCGTTCTGATAGGCGGCATCCAAGAGATCTACTGACCCCTGTCACTGGGATCAGTTAGATCTCTTATGCCCCTGACAGCCCAGCCCCCAGACAGTTAGAACACACCTAGGGAACACAGTTAACCCCTAGATCTCCCCCTGCAGGTTAACCCCTTCACATTTATACAGTAATCAGTGGATATTCACATTTCTGATCACTGTATAAATGTCATTGGTCCTAAAAAGTTTCAAAAATATCCAACATGTCTGCCCCAATATCGCAGTCCCAATAAAAATCGCAGATTGCCACCATTACTAAAAAAAAAAAAAAAAAAATGTAAAAACGTCAGAAATTAATTCTCATGGTTTGTAAATGCGGCAACTTTTGCGCAAACCAATCAATAAATGCAGATTGCGATTATTTTTACCAAAAATATGAGGAAGAATATAAATCAGCCAAAACTGATAAATAAATTGTTTTTTTATTTATTTTTTTTGGATTTGTATTATAGCAAAAAGCAAGAAATATTGTTTATTTTGCAAAATTGATGCTATTCTTTTGTTTATAGCGGTAATCAGAAATGACGCACAGGTGACCAAATACCACCAAAAGAAAGCTCTATTTGTGTGGGAAAAAAGTACGAAAATTTTGTTTGGGTACAACATTGCACGACCGCGCAATTGTCAGCTAAAGTGACGCAGTGCCGAATCGCAAAAAGTGCTCTGGTCCTACAGTGGGGAATCCTTCCAGGGCTGAAGTGGTTAAATAAACGGAAATAAAGAGTTAGCTCACCTTGACCAAAAAAGGGCATTTATAGATAGAAACATTCTGTACACCAGGGGTGGCCCATCGATTGAGGGCGTACTTATCCCTTCTGAAACCCCCTATCCATGCACCCACCCCCTTTCAGGAGGCTGGGTGCATGAATTACAATTGGGGTGTTTTTTGAAGCACATTGTTAGAGCCAGAGGCTCTAATATGCTTCACCATAGGGTGGGCTCGGGGCACAGAGAGTGTGCTCTCAGCCCACCCGGGTGTGTTACAACAGCGAATGAATATTTGCAGTTGTAACACTGATCCTCCTTCCCAGCCCAACTGGCTGAAAGGACAGGTGATCCTATTGGATGCCTAGGAGGAGGAGGGGAGGAGCCGCATGCTGGAAGCTGCCGTGGATGAGAGGACACAAAGCCGCTGCACACTACCCGCCACCCACTACCCGCCTAGATGGGGTAAGTGCCAGACCGACCAAACAGCGGGGGAGAGGGGAGTGCCATTGGGGGAGGGGGGTCGCTGCTTGGAGGTGCTGCTCAGGGGGGGAGGTGGTTGTTAGCCGCCCCCCCAAAAAAAAAAAAAAAACACGAGCCGCCACTGCTGTACATCTCTGACTAAAGTTGAACAATACCCTTAACATAGGTGTAGGCCATTTACGTACCTCCCAAAGCCTGTCTGAAAAACCTCTAGAGATGGCATTATCCCATCCTGCCTTGTTGCTAGGATGTTGCTAAGACACTCCCAGCCCTTACTGTCCACCCCCACTATCACAGGAGTTAGCTCTCAAACCCCAACACATGTGTGGTCTACTGTCTCCTTTTTTGCATTGCTGAGCTTAGAGTTCCTGCAACAGGGAATAAAGAGTGGACGTGAGGGGGGTGTGAATCAGCTGGAAGTGTCTTAACAACGTCCTAGCAACAAGGCAGGACAGGATTGGATTGTTAGATCTACATGCACTCCTTACCTGCATGGGCAGTTTTTTTGGTAAAGGTGAACTAACCCTTTAAGCACTTTTTCTGGTATGACCCAAATCACTTTGTAATTCATTGAAACTAAGTGGGTAGGTTTGGCGCAAATCAGTTTACATGCCATGCTGAATTTCGCTTCTGATCGTGTTGTTGGGAACATATTTGTGAATACTGTCTCTTAGCAACGATTGTAAATGCTTCTCCACTACTGCTGTCGAGTGGAAGCTCTATTTATAGAGTACATATTTTGTCTGCTAAATAGAAGGTAAATGGCTGCTTGTTTACCAGTGTTCTGTAGGGTTAATGATATTATTCCAGTTAAGAGGGCCAAGGATTGTTGTTTGCAACTTGTCAGCTGTCTCCATCTCTGGGAGCACATTTAATATGTGCTTTTAGGCTTTTGTATGTATTTCCCACAGACAGAAAACACCTATGTCACAGCTGACTAATGTGTTTGTGAACTCTACAATGGTGCACGTGCATGTACACATCTTATTTATATACTGTGTATATATATATACGCTATTGTAGCACAACCCTGGGGGAGCTGCTTAAAGCGGTAGTAAACCCATCCATTTAACACTTTAAAAACCAGTTCCATTTCCGGTACGTGCCGGAAATGTAACACTCCCATTGGTTGTGCGCTAAACCAAACTGTCAAACCATCCAATGGCTGGTATCATAGCTGATCACATGTGCAGCATCATGGCAGTTGTAGATTAAATAGAGGCCAAGATGGCAGCTTCCTTGGCTGAAAATGATAGGAGGGTTTACTACCACTTTAAGTATAATTGGTTCCGAACTCTGCCTCTCAACCCTAAGAACAGTCTCAGCCCCTCTAACACACACTGGCAATAGTGTAAGTGCAAGGACCAATAAGAAACACACACACGTTATGATAAAACACAGAAATTGTCTTTACTGTAAGGTTTCTGTGGAAAAGTAACAGACAGCAGAAGTATATTTCAAGTAAATCAACTGAAGAGCAATAACTGAGATCAGGAACAATATAATTCAATATATATCAGGCTGCTTTCAGGGGATTCCACAACTGCGAATAACCCCAAGAGCAGAAGCAACACTTCAATAACAATATGGCGACTTTATATCAAATTAGTTACCTCCACTTAAATTGGCTCTATGAGTCCAGGCAGGTGGAGAGCAGAGGAATGACCCTCTCTTATGTCAGACCTCTCTCTTCTCTCTCCGGACACCACAGGCCCAACTCTAAACACTGTACCCAACTCAACGTACAGTAGCCCAAGTCAGACTATCCCGCACACACATTACATATACAGAGCCCTGAGTATATGTGCATGTGCCTGTATGGCACCAGTGACTTTAGTCCCTTGGAGGCCTTGTATCTTCGGCTAACCACTTAAGTTGGTGCACTTAGAGCTCCTGCTTGGCAAAGTGTAAGTGGTATGCTGACAGTATCCGGATAGCAAGGCGGACACTGTGACTGCTAGCACACATCTGTGTGCAGTGTCCTTGTTTCCTGCAAATGGGCAAGTGCCCTCTCACCATTCTTGTGGTCAAGGCCCAAACGAATGTCCTGGAACAGGCAGGCTCTTCTGGTAACCCGACTGGTCCCTTCACACTGGTACGCTTCATGCCATTGATGCAGGTGCGCCTGGATATGCACCTGGGATCCCCTCTCAGGCTGGATGTCCCTGACCGGCCATGGGCGGCTGAAAGGAAGTGGAGGCAACACCTCTCCCATAGATCCAGTATCTTCTCCTACCTCGTGGTGAATGCCTCCCCTCAGGCAAACAAGATGGTGCCCTTGGCTCTTTTTCCACCAGAGCATGCTGGTCTTTGTAGTTCCATGGCCCTACAAGGCTATGGGGCCGTTTTAGTAAGGGAATACATGTCCCAGAAACATTTGCAGCTGTTGGGGTCTATTACTGATTGGCTCTCTTTTCCTGCCAATGAAGATGAAAGGGAGGGAGCAGAATGGGCAGCTGCCTGTGCGAGAACTGCTCGCATTAACTTCAGTGAGGTGGAGGTGGGGAGGAAATCCGCCGCAGGAGCTGACAGGCATGCTTTCCCTTTCGTGAGAGCTTTGGTCAGCGTTGTATGACCGCGGGAGATGCGGGGCACCTGCTACACTATGTTGTCAAAAGTATTGGGACACTTGCCATTACACGGCATCCCAGTCTTAGTCCGTAGTGTTAAATATTGAGTTGGCCCACCCTTTGCAGCTATGACAGCTTCAACTCTTCTGGGAAGGCTGTCCACAAGGTTTAGGAGTGTCTATGGAAATGTTTGACCATTCTTCCAGAAGCGCATTTGTGAGGTCAGGCACTGATGTTGGTTGAGAAGGTCTGGCTCGCAGTCCCTGCTCTAATTCATCCCAATGGTGTTCTATTGGGTTGAGGTCAGGACTCTGTGCAGGGCAGTCTAGTTCCTCCAATCCAAACTCGCTCATCCATGTTTTTATGGACCTGTCTTTGTGCACTGGTCCAAATCATTTGGTGGAGGGGGGTTTATGGTGTGGGATTGTTTTTCAGGGGTTTGGCTTGGCCCCTTAGTTCCTGTGAAGGGAACTCGGACCCAAAGTGCTTGTAAAGTCTCGTTTTAAAAAAAAACAAAAAATACACAGAAAAGCGCCCTGGCACTTTATATGAGGTGAGCACCAATTGCCACTAATAACAAAATAACAGGAGTATGCACAGTTTGAACTTTTATTAAAAAATGATCTTACATACATGGATAGCATGACAATTGCGGATCAATAAAATACATCATGGCACAATTTCACAATGATACATAAAAAAACATACAGTATGCACAGGCATCTAATAAACCCGATGCATTTCGCGAGACATGGCTCGCTTCCTCAGGGATGGATGCGTGTGTGATGCATCTATAATAAATAAGAAAATATGTATGACACAATGAAGGTTGTTATGGTAAATGCTTAGAGGGGTCTAGGAGTAGAAGGCCCCATACTCCCCATGTGCCAATTTGCTGAGATCCCAACAGGCGGTAGCAATGGATGTGTGGCACGGGAGCTGAGGGGAGGAAGCCAACCAGAACCAACACCAGGGGACAACCGGAGGACAGACATGGCATGGTTGGGGTTGTGTGAGCCTAGAAGTTATACCTTGTCCAAATAGGTGTCAGCTGTAACATAAATATATGTAGTAGTAATAATTGCTATAATAGCAGAGTAAACATTGAAGAGTATATGTATATATATATATATATATATAGTTACATATATGTACCAACCTGGTCCAAAAAATGAGATGGACATGGAGACCAATAGGTATGTGTGAGAGGAATGGAAGGGGGAGAGGTGGTTGGAATGATGTGACCCTGGAAGTTAAATCCTTTCCAAATAGATCTCAGCTGTAACAAAAATATATAAAAAGTAATAGTGATAATGATTGCTGTGGTAGCAGAGTATACATGTACAAAAGGTATTGCAATATGGAGCAAAGAGGAACGCTACTAGAGCGTCCAATTTCACCAATATGTCAGCAAAAGTTACCTGTAAGCAGTGTGAAACAGCATGCATCAGTCACAGGAATCAGCTGTGTGCGGAAGACAGGCTGTGATGTCTTGTGTGAATATATAGGGAATCTTGCTACCACCTGTTGGGATCTCAGCAAATTGGCACATTGCTTTGCCTGATGGGGAGTATGGGGCCTTCTACTCCTAGACCCCTCTGACCATTTACCATAACAACCTTCATTGTGTCATACATAGGTTCTTATTTATTATAGATGCATCACCCCTGAGAAAGCGCGCCATGTCTCTCGAAACGCGTCGGGTTTATTAGATGCCTGTGCATACTATATATTTTTATATGTATCATTGCGAAATTGTACCATGATGTATTTTATTGGCTCAGCAATTGTCATGCTATCCATGTATGTAAGATCATTTTTTAATAAATGTTCAAACTGTGTATATTCCTGTTATATTGTTATTAGTGGCAATTGGTGCTCACCTCATATAAAGTCCCAGTGCGCTTTTCTGTGTATTTGTTGTGTATATAGGGATGGAGGTGTGTCACTGGTGACACCAGACCTTCCTTTTTTCTTTGTTGTAAAAAAAAAAAAAAAACAACAAACATGTGCAGTTGGTTTTGCACAGAGCAGCCCGGATCCTCCTCTTCTCGGGTTCCTCTTTGCTGCTCCTGGCCCCTCCCTCCTATTGAATGTCCCCACAGCCAGCAGCTTCCTATGGGGGCACCCGAGCCAAGTCAGAGCTCTGTGTATCCATTCCGACACGGAGACCCGCCCCGGCCCGCCCCCTCTCTCCCCTGATTGGCTGACTGACTTTGATTGACAGCCGTGGGAGCCAATGGCACCGCTGCTGTGCCTCAGCCAATCAGGAGGAGTGTCCCGGATGGCTTAGACATTCATGGACATTGCTGGAGAGAGACAGGGCTCAGGTAAGTAATTAGGGGGGCTGCTACACACGGAAGGTTTTTTATCTTAATGCATAGAAAGCATTAAGATAAAAAACCTTCACCCTTTACAACCCCTTTAAGGCGTCAAAATACCAAGATATTTTGGACAATTTCATGCCCCCAAATTTGTGGGGACAGTTTGGGGATGGCCCCTTTCCTGTTCCACTATGACAAGGTCCATAAAGACATGGATGAGCGAGTTTGGGGTGGAGGAACTTGACTGGCCTGTCCTGATCTCAACCCGAATGAACACCTTTAGGATAAATTAGAGCGGAGACTGTGACCCAGGCCTTCTCGTCCACATTAGTGCCTGACCTCACAAATTAGCTTCTGGAAGAATTGTGGACAGCCTTCCAAGAAGAGCTGAAGCTGTTATAGCTGCAAAGAGTGGGCCAACTCAAACCCTACAGACTAAGACTGAGATGCCATTAAAGTTCGTGTGTAATGGTTTCTAGGGATGGGCCCCTATTTGGTTCGCACCAGAACTTTCGAACATCGTGAAAGTTCAAAACCGGATAATGAACCCCATTGAAGTCTATGGGACCCGAATGTGATAAATCAAAAGTGCCCATTTTGAAGGATTATATCCAAGTGATTGGGCATACAATGGTTATGGGTTTCCGGGTACTGCCCTGGGACATGTATCAATGAAAAAAAAGTTTGTAAAAAACATCATTTTTAAATGAGCAGTGATTTATTGATGCTTAATGTGAAAGCATAAAAATGAAAAATTCCTTTCAATATAGTGTCTGGGGTGTCCCTTTAGTCTACCCATAAAGTGGCACATCTGTACTGTGTATAGAAGTTGCTGCAGCAAGAATTGCATTTATAAAGCAAAACAAATTAAATTTTCCTTGCAAGCTTTCTTTATTAAGGGCTTGGGGAGCCAGTCTGTATGATGAAGCCACAATGTAGTGCACTGGGAACAAGATTAGAGATTTTTTTTGGATAAATTATGGTGTCTCTTCCAAAGACTTTGGATAGAAGTAAGGGGAGCGGAAAAATTGGTCTTTGGGTGTCGGTGGCGCCTTCGCAGCGTAACCCTATTGAGGTACTCTTGATGAAAGCAAGAATTGGCCTTGCTGTAAAAAAACTGAAATTACATGCACCTGTCAAACAGGTGCAGAAAAATTGGTCTTTGGGTGTTGGTGGCGCCTTCACAGCATAACCCTATTGAAGTACTCTTGATGAAAGCAAGAATTGGCCTTGCTGTAAAAAAAATTGCAATTATATGCACCTGTCAAACAAGTGTGGAAAAATTGGTCTTTGGGTGTTAATTGTGCCCATGAAACCTACACCAAAAACATTCTTCCAGAGGAAAGCAACACCCACAGCGCTAGGCAGCCTAGGAGTCCTACAGAGATTCCACATCCCAAAAACACTTAATCATTGACATCGGCATCAGGGGCTTCTGGGAATCCAGGACTGACTGATTTTGATAAAAGTCAGACGCTCCACAGAGTCTGTGGACAGACGCGTTCTATTATCAGTAACAAAACCTGCAGCAGCACTGAATGCCCGTTCGGAAAGCACGCTGGATGCAGGGTAGCCCAGCAGCTCAATTGCATACTGAGCACGTTCTGGCCAGTGGTCTATTCTCATGACCCAGTAAGCCAGTGGATCGTCGACTGGAAAGCTTCCCACCTCTGTTTTGGCCCCTAGATAATCATCCACCATGTGATGCAGACGCTGCCGATGGCATGTGAAAGCTGACAGCCCTGGGCAGCGAGGACTAAAACAATTGAGAAAGGCATCACTTAGGCGGCCACCTTCTCCACCACTCCTCTCTTGACCAACAGAAGCCTCAAAACAACTTTTTCCACAACACTGTAACTTGAAAAGCGTTTGATAAACTCATCTTTAAGGTGTCCTCAAGAAATGTCATCTTCTGCACTCTCTGTGGGGACTGGATGAGTTCTGAGACTTTCCCATTGGAACAGTGGTCAAGGAGGGTTGCCAACCAATAGTGATCATTCTCCTTTACGCCACGTATTCTTGGGTCCTTTCGCAGGCTTTGAAGCATGAGGGAGCCAATGCACTGCAAATTTGCGGAGGCATGAGAAGCAGACTCCTCATGGTCACTCAGGATTACTGTATCTGGAACTGCCTCATCCCAGCCACGTAATACTCCCAAAGGTTCTGGGGATGGAAAACCATTTCTCACTGTTTGACGTATGTCTTCTTCTGCTTCATTGCCTCCAAAACTGCCAGAATCCTCCTCCCCCTTTCTCTCCTCTTGTGTGTTCTGTGGGGTATGAACAATGGTGTCTGCATAAATTGGGCCTTGAGAGGAAAGGAAGTCCTCCTCTTCCTCCCGCCCCCCTGCTGTGCCTCAAATGCCCTGTCCATAATGCCACCCAGAGTCTGCTCCAGCAGGAACACAACAGGGATTGTGTCACTGATGCCTGCATTGTTACGGCTCACCATCCTTGTGGCCTCCTCAAATGGTGACAGTACAGTACATGCATCCTTTATGAGCAGCCATTGGCGTGGGGAAAAAAAAGCCTAATCGGCCTGAGCCTGTTGTGCCATACTGACACAGGTACTTGTTGACGGCCCTCTGCTGCATGTGCAGTCACTGCAGCATTGCCAAACTCGAGTTCCACCTGGTGGGCATGTCACAAATCAAGCAGTTTATGGGCAGGTGGAATTCCCACTGAATTTCAGCTAATTGAGCACTGGCTGTGTATGACCGTCTGGAATGGCAACAGACTATTCTGGCCTGCTTTAGCAGATCTTATAACCCTGGGTACCTATTTTTTTTTGAAAATTTCCTTTATTGATTTATAACAAGAAAAAACAATAGACCTTGTAGGCGCAAAGCCCAACATGGCCGTTCAAACAATACACAAGGTATAGTTCTTCAGCAATTAGCTCAAGCCCACGACTCCATTACTCATACCCATTGACAAATTTTGAGGGTCTGGGGCCCCCATATATTATACATGCAGGACCATGACAAATGTAAGATACCCGCCTCCAGTTATGTATGTCATCATCCCTCTTGTTACGATCATTTGCAAATATACATCATCAAATGCTTCCGTCCTCATTTGCATTTAATACCCTCACAAATACTACATGTTTGGATTATGTGCTTATTGTATGGCGCTCCTCTTACAATTAAGACACGATTGCCATCTTGTTTAGTCAGATACCGTAGATGTACTATTCATCCAACTTCCCCATACTTTATCAAATTCAAGTGGTATACCCCTACTGAAATAAGCAGCCTTGTTCACTATGGCCTTCCATGCTTGGATAGTCAACGGAGTATTCTTTTTCCAGTTGAGCGCTACCGATTTCCTGGCATAATAAAGCCGGATTGTTAACAAAATACGGGTCAAGCCTCACCTCTATGTTACAGTGTGCGTGTCAAGCCTCACCTCTATGCATCACAGTGGGAGCGTCATCAGGAAGTGGACCTCCCCATTCCCGATGACGCCCCCAGCGTGTAATGCATAGAGGTGAGGCTTGACACGCACACATTAAGGAGCCTGAGAGTCTAGTCGGATTGGCTGGTGGAACACACGCTGGTATTTAGTACAGCAGCGGACCCGTAGACCGACAGCCATCCAAATGCATATGATTTGATGCCCTTTCTTGTGTGAACAATTGTGAGTGCATTGGATTTGCTGTTAAAATCTTCAATTTTAATAAATGCAGTATTACACTATCTCCTGCTTTTTGTGGCTCATTTGATGGAGCCGTTTTCAAACAGCCTCACATTGAGACTTGAGGCTGAGAGATTGTGGAGACCTGTTATTCTAATCGATGGGGTATTGATCATCCTAACATATACATGCCTGCTGGTCATTTTATGGCCGAATATTTCTGGTGAGCGCATATATATGCACAGTTTTGGGTGGAGCACATTATTTGATCGATTTTTGGATATATTGAAGCACTTTATCGGCACTGGTGTTGGCACTTTATTAATTGATATATAGAATATAAAGGATTTTACCTCACATTTGGACTGTCCAAGTCTGTTTTTGGTGGTTTAATCTCAGATAAACCATATCCTCTCTTCACCCCAGTGCATGCCTCAATAGCCCCACCCTGGTCAATTTTATGTGGACTTAAAGGTCATAACTCAAGGCAGAGTTGTGGATGTTGCTTTTCTATGTCTGGTTATGAGCCAGAAATCATTCGTGGAAATGTAGTGAAATATAGTTAACTCCCATAAATTTATTAACAGTTTAACATCATTCTAAGCCAGATTAGGAGCAGTAAAACAAGAAAACTATCTGTATAAACGAATTGATCCTACCAGACCAGTTTTTAGTTGAGCACCAAAGGTTGTGCACCTATAGGTTCCATTGATAGAATTTCGGCCTTGTTTTAAGGGAATTTATTTCCCATTGCACTGAGGCATAAAATGATAGGATGGACAAAAGTTACTAAGTCCGAGCTGGAGACTGTATTAGTCTATTGATTCATCATGGCTGCAAATTAAACCATAGCTCCTACAAGCACCCAACTTTAAAAATAAAAATAGTTGTCTTTTGATTTATTAATCGATTCTAATTACTCTACTGAGTTCTAAGACAAAGCCACTTTTAGGGTACTTGTAAAAAATAAATATGCTCTTTGGAGTACTATATGGATTTTTTTCTTATTTTTGCTCTTTGGTGTTTAATTGTTTTGGATAGTGCAGGAAAGGAGCAGGGGCGTATCATGAAATGAGTGGGCCTGTGTGCAAGATAAAAAGTGGGTCCTAGGTATTGGCTAAAAAAATGTGGTGTGCTGAACGTGCCATGGCAAAAATATTGGGTGTGGCTTAAATGAGGCGTGGTTTAATAAAGTATGAGATGACTTACATAGTGCAGAATGCAGTAATGTTAAATATGGAATGTACAGTGTGGAGTGTACAGAGGTGAGTAGTATGTGCAGGAGAGGGGTGTGGAGTGTATGGCGGTGAGTAGCATGTGCAGAAGAGGAGTCTGCAGTGTATGGAGGTGGGTAGTATGTTCAGAAGAGGAGTATGCAGTGTATTTTGGTGGGTAGTATATTCAGAAGAGGAGCATGCTGTGTATGGAGGTGGGTAGTATGATCAGAAGAGGAGTATGGAGTGTATGGTGGTGGGTATTATCTAGTGGACTGTACAGAGGTGAGTATTATGTGCAGGAGAGGAGTGCATAGTGTATGAAGGTGGGTAGTATGTGCATGATGGTGTCAGTAGGGAGGGAATATTGGCATCGATGAACACAGAACACAAATGGGAATTTTTCAAAAAGACAGTGCGAACTCACTGCAAAGTATATTCCCATGGACAATAAGTTTAAAAGGCTAAAAATAAAACCTATGTGTCTCACGGCCAAAGTTATAAAAGTTAGAAATGATAAGAAAAGAACTTTTAAAAAATATAAAAATGAAGGAACACTATCATCTTTTAAATGTTACAAAGAATGTAATAGAATATTTAAAAAGGAAATCAAGGATGCAAAGATTCAAAACGAACGACAGATTGCAAAAGATAGTAGGACAAACTCCAAAAAATTCTTCAAGTATATTAATAGTAAAAAGGTTAGGTCGGAGCATGTAGGCCCTTTACAAAATAATCTAGAGTGGGTTATTGGGGACAAAGAGAAGGCAAACCTATTAAATACTTTCTTCAGCTCTGTGTATACAAATGAGCATGGGGGAGCTCATATCCATAATGGGGGTGGTAGTGACACAGCCCCAAATGATCCACAATGGCTCAAAAGTGAAATGGTCCAGAAGTATTTAGACAGAATAAGGGTGGATAAAGCACCTTGACCAGATGGCCAAGTACCTATAGACCTGTTAGTTTAACTTCTATAGTTGGGAAGATACTGGAGAGTTTAATAAAAGACCACATAGATGAATTCTTGTTGGAAAAAAATGTTTTAAGCAACAGACAGCTTGGGTTCATGTAAGACAGAAGTTGTCAAACAAACCTGATTTCTTTTTATGAGGAGGTAAGTAAAACCTCGGACAGAGGGGTGGCTGTGGACGTGGTATACTTGGATTTTGCTAAAGCGTTTGACACCATTAGGTAAAGTCTATAGGCTTGGAAAGATCAGTGAAACCAAGCTATGCAATGGAATAATGTCCTTACAGGATGTCTCCAACTTACAAGCAGACCTCAATGCACTGTTTAATTAAGCGACTATGTGGCAAATGAGGTTTAATATTGATAAATGTAAAGTTATGCATTTGGGGGCTAAAAATATGCATACATCATACAAACTAGGGGGAGTACAACTGGGGGAATCCATAGTGGAGAAGGATCTGGGGGTTTTGGTAGATCATGAACTTAATAATGGCATGCAATGCCAAGCTGCGTTTTCCAAAGCGAGCAAAACCTTTTCTTGTATTAAGAGAGGTGTGGACTCCAGAGAGAGAGACATCATTTTGCCCCCCTGTACAAATCATTAGCGAGACCTCATCTGGAATATGCAGTTCAGTTTTGGGCACCAATTCTTCAAAAGGATATCGGGGAACTGGAGAAAGTGCAGAAAAGCAACCAAACTGATAAGAGGCATGGAGAAGCTCAGCTATGAGGAGAGATTAGAGGAACTGAATTTATTCTCTCTTGAGAAGAGGAGATTAAGGGGGATTTGATCAACATGTACAAATAAACCAGTGGTCCATATAGTGAACTTGGTGTTGAGTTATGCACTTTAAGGTCATCACAAAGGACAAGGGGGCACTCTTTATGTCTAGAGGAAAAACGATTTCATCTCCAAATAAAGGTTTCTTCACAGTAAGAGCTGTGAAAATGTGGAATAGACTCCCTTCAGAGGTGGTTCTGGCCAGCACAGTAGACTGCAAGGCCTGGATTCTTTCCTAAATGTACATAACACAACTGGCTACTAACATTTATAGGTATAGTTGATCCAGGGAATATCCGATTGCCTCTTGGGGGATTAGGCAGGAATTTTTTCCCCCACTATAGCAAATTGGATCATGGTTTGCTGGGGTTTTTTTTGCCTCTCTCTGGATCAACTGTGGGTGAAGGATTGTGTATATGGGATTGTATGGTTTTATATATATATATTTTGAAAAAATGCTGAGAATGTACTACTGGGCCGTGAAGGATTAAAGTAGACCTGCTTTTTTTTTGCCTTTCTGGAAAATAAGAGGTCCACTTTACATAGTAATATCAAAACAGAATATCTCCCGACAAACTGTTCTGGACTTTCTGTGAAGAATTCCCTTGGAAGAAAACTGCCAACTTTTACTTAGAAGCCTTATATTAAACTGTCAAAAAACATTAGACTAACAGGAAATAATACATTTCATATAGTAAGTGTTAAATAACTTTATTTACATGTCAGTCATCAAGTGGTAAAGACAGTCTGGGAGCTTTCACCTTTAGAAACAAGTCAGCAATGACTTTCATATTTCTGTCCTTAAATTTCCTTTTAAGCTGATGTGTTAATATTCTCTACACTCCTCCGGTGATGTAGTGCAGACACAGTCTGAAATAATTATAGTGGAAGTCATATAATTGCTGTCTAATAATGGAGACAGAATTTTATGCAGTGACGCATCATTTCATTATTTTTTCATCCTAGTTTATTTTTATGGTTTCGTTTTCTTCCTGCCTTTGTGTATACGCAGAGAAGATCATTTCTATCTATATTCCTATCATTTTTTGAAGGGTTTAGGAGATGTGAGCATCGTAACAACTTGAATAAAGTTTGTGAGAGGCATCACGTGATGTCAAACTAAAAGATTGCTTTTTTAGAGTTATTAATATTGTTGAGGGCGACCATCTGAGACTTCACTTTCTAAATCTTTGATCTTTACAGTAACTTTGTTGGTTCATAAAAAAAAAAAAAAAAAAATCAAGATAGAAGTCCCTGTAAAAGAACAAATTTAATGCTCACCCGTCCTGCTGTCCATGCCGCAGATCCTCAATCCCTACTGCTGCCATAGAATTTTTCCGATATAATTTTTACATGTGTCAAATGCTGGCTTACCTGCTGCATGCTGTGGTTACTTCCACTGGCAGCAGTAACCAAAGAGTGTAGAGGGGGACCAGGCATCCAACACATCTAAAATGTTGAATTCCAAAGAGTCTCACAAAGGCTGCAGCTCTGGATGAAGTGAAGGTAGGAGGCATTGACTCAAGAAGAGGGTAGTATAAGAGCGCTTCTGTTGCAGGAGCCTTTCAGCTTGATTTTTTAATGCCTAACAGCTGACAGTTATTTGAAAAAAATGTATTTGTCCCCATGGGAACCAGGCATCCAACATATCCAAAATGTTGAATTCTAAAGAGTCTCACAAAGGCTGCAGCTCTGGATGGAAGAAAGGTAGGAGGCACTGGTTCCTGAAGAGGATAGTATAAGAGTGATTCTATTGAAGGAGCCTTTTGGCTTAATTTTTAAAGCCTAACACCAGGCAATTCTTAAAAAAAATGTATTTAGCTTGAGAATCGACTGCTCATTTTTTCGAGGATGATTTAAAAGAGAATTGCTTACCTTACTCCATGGTCCTGCAGTCTTCCTACTCACCCATCCTGATTGTGATGACCGGTCACATGAAGCTGATTTCATGCTGTTTCTTGTCATCACCCCGCTTACCAATGTCATCACTTTCAATGCCACTGCTGGTCCTACATGCTATGTAATGATATAGGAGTACCTGCCCATATTTCAGCCCTGTATAGAAGAGGACCAGATTGCTGGCTGCCATGGGACCATGGACAGGGCATGAACAAAGTAATAATGTTTGCTTAGGCTCCATTCACACTTGTAAAACTCCAAAGTCAGCTCCAAAGTTGTGCAACTTTCGAGTGCAACTTTGACACAACTTTGGATGGGTGTGGCTTGGATGTGACTTGTTGTCCCTCTGCAAAGTCGGACCTACTGTTCCAACATTGTTGCATGTAAAACATTCAGGTACGACTTTCATGCAACTTTTGAGGATTTACATTGAAGTCTATGGCCCTCAAGTTGCATTACCAAGTAGTGCATGAACTACTTTGAGCTCACTACGACTTTAAGTCGCACATATATCAATGGTCATCATTGGAAAACATGGAGTATGACTTGTCATGTGACTTTGATGTCCAAAGTCGTATGACAAGTCGTATAAATGTGAATGGAGTGTAAATCTTCCCCACAAAAAAAGCAGTATATCCTTCATCAGTTGGGGGAGGGACGGGGCGTTGCTAGGGGGTGGCTATTGGGGCTATAACTATATATATATATATATATATACACACACACACATACAAAAATACACATGTATATTTATTACTATTATTATTTATTTTATTACATGTATGCCCGCTCAAGCGTAGGTCTTTCTTTACTTCGCTGCTATGGGCTCTAGCGCCAGATCTTTTGTAGACCTAGCAACGCCCCTGGGGAGGGATATTTTTAATTTTTCTTGTTCAAATATTTTAATATATTTATTATATAAAGAGAGTGGTGGTCAGATGACCTTACAGGTTAACAGAAGGGGGATCACCCCGCAGGAACATAAAAAAGCAGTAATATATGACAGGTGGGAAATAACAAAGGTATTACCAGATTGCCATCGGTGTGGCAGCATGAAAACAATGTGAAACTTATTCACAGCAACTGAATATAGTAGTGTTATGGGGAGTTAAGGGTTTACACACATACATAATGTGTTACTTTAATGTCCTTTGAGGTATACAGTAATGAAATTGCAGGTGCATGAAGGGGTAAGCCGTGTATCCAGTGGGATACCAGGGGGTTGAGAGATCATATATGAACTAAACATTAGGGTACATATTATCAGCAAATAGAGGATCATGGGCGATAGGCCTCTTCAGGAAGAGTGTTAACCACTTCAGCCCCGGAAGGATTTCCAGCTTTAGGACCGGAGCCCTTTTTGCGATTCGGCGCTGCGTCGCTTTAACTGACAATTGCGCGGTCGTGCGACGTTGTACCCAAACGAAATTTGCGTCCTTTTTTTCCCACAAACAGAGCTTTCTTTTGGTGGTAATTGATCACCGCTGCGTCATTTCTGATCGCCGCTATAAACAAAAGAAGAGCGACAATTTTGCAAAAAAACCCAAATTTCTTACTTTTTCCTAAAATACAAATCCAAAAAAAAAATATAAAAAAACATTTTTTTTCACCGTTTTTGGCCGATTTATATTCTTCCTCATATTTGCGATAAAAAAAATCGCAATCGACGTTTATTGATTGGTTTGCGCAAAAGTGGTCGCGTTTACGGATGATGAGAATTAATTTTTGGGGTTTTTAAATTTTTTTTATTTTTTACTAAAAATGGCGGCGATCTGCGATTTTTTGCGGTACTGCGATATTGCAGCGGACATGTCGGAACGTTTTGACACTTTTTTGGGACCATTGGCATTTATACAGCGATCAGTGCTATAAAAATGCACTGATTACTGTGTAAATGCCATTGGCAGTGAATGGGGTTAACCTGCAGGGGGCGCGCTAAGGGTTAACTATGTTCCCTGGGCGTGTTCTAACTGTATGGGGGACTGCCTATCTGGGGAAGGGAAGTTATCACAGCCTTCACGTAAAGGAAGGCTGTGATCACAGCCCTTCCCCCTCACACAGAGCGGAGGTCCGTGTTTACATACACGGACCTCCGCTCATTCGCTCCGGGGGGGGCATCGCGGGTGGCCGGCGGCAATCGAAGCCGCCGCACCCGCTCCCTGGACACAGTGAGCGCGCGAGCGCGCCTCCGGCGGCGCGCGCGCGCTCACTATACACGTTCCCGCAGCCGCCGTCGTATGACGGCGATTTGCGGGAACGAGCCACTTTGCCGCCGTCAGATGCCGATCGGCGGTCGGCAAGTGGTTAAAGAGATTAACAAGGAAGAAACAGAGAGAGATGAGGGAAGGAATAGGGGGGAGCAGAGAAGGATTAGAGGGGATCGCCAGGGAGAGGGGAGAAGTGATGCCCAGCGGAGTCTACTGGTGCTTAATTTGTAGCCACTAAGGAGTGATCCTTTAGGGGAGAAGAGGAGTGTTGTCAAAATCTGATGGGAGAAAATGTTGTACCCAAGGTTGCCAAAGGCATTTGAATTTGGAGAGTACCTGAGTATTTGAGAGTACCTGAGTATTTGAGAGTACCTGAGTATTGGGGAGCACCTGAGTATTGGAGAGTACCTGAGTATTGGGGAGTACCTGAGTATTGGAGAGTACCTGAGTATTTGAGAGTACCTGAGTGTTGGGGAGTACCTGAGTGTTGGGGAGTACCTGAGTATTGGAGAATACCTGAGTATTGGAGAGCACCCGGGTATTGGAGAGCACCTGAGTATTGGAGAGCACCTGAGTAGTTGAGGGTACCTGAGGATTGGAGAAGTACCTGAGTAATTGAGAGCACCTGAGTATTGGGAATTTTGGGGGTGTTTGAGATTACCTGAGTATTGTGGGTACTGGGAGTACCTGAGTGTTGGGGGTACATGAGTATTTGAGAGTACCTGAATATTGGGGGGTACCTGAGTGTCGGGAGTACCTGAGTGTTGGGAGTATTGTGAGTACCAAAATATAAGGTGAATAACTGGGTATAGGGAATACCGGTGCATAGCAAGTACCAGGATACCAGGTGAGTACCAGAGTACTGCATTGTGAGTACCAGAGTGTGGAGTGAGTACTAAGCGCTGAGTATTAGCGACAGGCAGCCAGCGGTTAGTTAATTGGCTAGGGCATCATTTCCAGTCCCCACTAAATCAATAGGTACGATGCCCGGCGGGTGTGGAGAAGCGATTCGGTGTACATCTTGTCACATGTATGCGTTCCTTGATCATGAGATCGAGGGCGAATACTGCTGTACAAAATGTAAGAGCGTTGTTTCCCTGGAAGCCCAGGTCCTGAATCTAAGGAAGCAACTGTCAACACTGAGACCACTCTCCATACTTAAGGAGAGTTGGGATCGTACTCGGCAGGTGCCGGCAGGCGCCAGCACAGAGGCGGGTGGAGACACAGAGGCGCAGGTACCAGAACAGAGTAGATGGGTGACAGTTAGGAAGGGTAGAAGGGATAAAGTCAGGGAGGCGGATCCTGGCTGGAGCATCCCAATAGATACACCCCGTTGTGTGATATTGCGGAAACCAGCCAGGAACCAGCATCGCTGGAGCAGAGTGGCGCCCCTAGCTGCCAGGGGAGTAACTCCTCCAGCGAGGGTGGGGATGAAGTCAGGCGAAAGGTAAGGCAGATTGTGGTGATGGGGGACTCGATACTTAGAAACACAGAGAGGCCAATCTGTCACAAAGACCTGAAGCACCGAACTGTAAACTGTTTACCGGGCGCTCGGGTTCGGGACATCACGGATCAGGTGGACAGATTGCTGGGAGGGGCTGGGGAAGACCCGGCTGTCATGGTGCATGTTGGCACAAATGACAACGTTAGAGGTAGGTGGAGTGTCCTAAAAAAAGATTTCAGGGACCTAGGAGCAAAGTTGAAGATTAGGACCCCCAAGGTAGTATTCTCAGAAATACTACCGGTACCTCGAGCCACACCAGAGAGGCAGCGGGAGATTAGGGAAGTCAACAAGTGGCTGAGGAGCTGGTGTAGAAAGGAGGGTTTTGGGTTCCTGGAGAACTGGGCCGATTTCTCAATCGGTTACGAGCTCTATAGGAAGGATGGGCTGCACCTGAATGGGGAAGGTGCAGACCAGCTGGGCATTAGGATGGTTAAAAAGTTAGAGGGGCTTTTAAACTAGGCAACGGGGGGGAAGGTCCAGACTTAGAAATAGCCAGAGGGGAACAGAGTTCAGGGGGTAGTATTGGAGGGAGGAGTGTTAGGCCAGATAATGAAATTAAACACGTGGCAAGTAGTGTAAGAAGTACAATAAACAGACAAGGAATACCCAGCAAGGAAACAGTAGGCGTCCAGACAAAACTACGTGGCTTGTTCACTAATGCCAGGAGTCTGGCAGACAAGATGGGAGAACTAAAGCTGCTATTGTATGAGGAGGAATTCGATTTTGTGGGAATTTTGGAGACTTGGTTTAACAGCTCTCATGATTGGCTGGCTACCATTCAGGGGTATTCCCTATATCGCAGGGATAGGGAAGGCAAAAAGGGGGGAGGTGTATGCCTGTATATAAAAAATGACATAAAAATAAATGTGAGAGATGACATCAATAATGGTTCTGGGGAGGAAGTTGAAGCCTTATGGGTAGAGCTACAAAGGGAAGATAAGGGGAAAGTATTACTGGGAATATGCTATAGACCCCCTAATCAGAGGGAGGAGGGGGAGGCAGACCTCCTATCACAATTTGGAATAGCGGCAAGGATGGGAAGTGTTATTATAATGGGGGATTTTAATTATCCAGATATTGACTGGGAGGAAGGTACTGCACGTTCAGCCAAGGCTCGCCATTTCATAAATGTCCTGCAGGATAGTTTCATGGGTCAGATGGTAAATGTATCAACAAGAAAAGAAGCATTATTGGACCTTCTGATTACCAACAACCCAGACCTGATCACAGACGTGGAAGTAAGGGGCAATCTAGGTAATAGCGATCACAGGTCAATTAGTTTTAGCATAAATTACACAAATAGGAAACCCAAGGGGAATACAAAGACACTGAATTTTAAAAGAGCCAACTTCCAGAAACTACGCTCCTTGCTGGAAGATGTTAAATGGGATAACATTCTAGGAACAATGAATGCAGAGGAAAAATGGGAGTGTTTCAAGAACACACTAAACAAAGGTATTAGCCAGTGTATCCCAACAGGAAATAAAATTAAAAGAGCTAACCAAAGACCAGGATGGCTTAATGCCGACACAAAGGCACACATAAAAGCAAAAAAGAAGGCCTTCAAAAAATACAAGGAGGAGGAATCTCAGTCAGATTTTCAGTACTACAAAACACGCAATAAGGAATGCAAAAGGGCAATCAGAGCAGCTAAGATTGAACATGAAAGACACATAGCTGAGGAAAGTAAAAAGAATCCCAAAAAATTCTTTAAGTATATAAACAGTAAGAGAGGGGGGTCAGATCATATTGGCCCAATAAAGAATGATGAAGGTATTTTGGTTACAGAGGATGGAGAAATGGCAAAGGTGTTGAACTCATTTTTCTCCTCAGTATTCACAAAAGAAACGGGGGGATTAATTATTCAGAACTACAATGCTGGTCCTCATGTCACCTCACAGGAAGCACCCCTGTGGCTTCCACCAATAAGTCACCGGGCCCAGATGGCTTACACCCAAGGGTCCTTAAGGAACTTAGCCACGTTATTGCCAGACCCTTGTACCTAATCTTCAAGAGCAGTTTTCTGACTGGTATGATACCAGCTGACTGGAGGAAAGCCAATGTGGTACCAATATATAAAAAAGGACCAAGATATATCCCTGGGAATTACAGACCAGTTAGCTTAACATCAATAACTTGCAAGCTCTTGGAGGGAATAATAAGGGATTATATACATGATTATTGTAATGAGAACGGTATCATTAGCGGTAATCAACATGGCTTCATGAAGAATCGCTCTTGCCAAACCAATCTATTAACCTTCTATGAGGAGGTGAGCTGCCACCTAGATAAAGGAAGGCCTGTGGACGTGGTGTACCTGGATTTTGCGAAGGTGTTTGATACAGTTCCCCATAAACGTTTACTGTACAAACTAAGGTCCCTCAACATGGATGAAAGGGTAAGTACCTGGATTGAAAACTGGCTACAGGGGAGAGTCCAGAGGGTGGTGATAAATGGGGAGCACTCAGAATGGTCTGGTGTAGAAAGTGGGGTTCCCCAAGGTTCTGTCCTGGGACCAATCCTTTTCAATTTGTTCATAAATGATTTGGAGGACGGGGTGAAGAGCTCAATCTCAATATTTGCGGATGATACCAAGATAAGCAGGGCAATAAACTCTCCACAGGATGTGGAAACACTGCAAGAAGATCTGAACAAATTATTGGGGTGGGCAGGCAATGGGAAAAGTGTTTTAACGTAGAAAAATGTAATATAAAGCATTTGGGTACTAAGAACCCAAACGCTAACTACTCACTAGGGGGGGAGCCCCTGGGGGAAACTAGGATGGAAAAAGACCTAGGGGTCCTGGTGGAGAATAGGCTCAGCAGTGGCATGCAATGCCAAGCTGCTGCAAGAAAAGCTAACAAAGTGTTGACATGCATAAAGAAATGGATTAACTTCAGGGATAAATCAATAATTCTCCCACTATACAAGTCCCTGGTGAGGCCACACCTGGAGTATGCCGTTCAGTTCTGGGCGCCGGTCCTCAGGAAGGATGCCCAGGTATTGGAAAGGGTTCAGAGAAGAGCCACAAAGCTAATTAAGGGATTGGAAGACCTTAGTTATGGGGAAAGATTACAAGCACTGAACTTATTCTCTCTGGAGAAGAGACGCTTGAGAGGGGATATGATTTTAATGTACAAATATTGTACTGGTGACCCCGCTATAAGGACAAAACTATTCAGTGCAAGGGAGTACACAAAGACACGCGGCCATACACTAAGAATAGAGGAAAGGCGGTTTAACCTTAAAATGCGTAGAGGTTTCTTTACGGTAAGAGCAGTGAGAATGTGAAATTCTCTTCCACAAGCAGTGGTCTCTGCCAGTAGTGTAGATACATTCAAAAAACTACTAGATGCACACCTAAGGGACCAAAGCATTGAGGGATATACAATGTAATACTGACATGAAAGCACACACATGGGTTGAACTTGATGGACTCGAGTCTTTTTTCAACCTCACTAACTATGTAACTATGTAATTTGGGAACTGAATCAAGGATCACTGCTTCAATTTTAGCATGTATCATGACTTTGGTGACTCTATGTTTGGTCTCTAGGGTTTGTAGGGTCGGGGATTTCCATACCTTTGCAATCGTCTGCTTCCGGCCGTAGTTGTTTGCGATAGTAATTTGCATTATAGGCGAGTAATCTCGGGGGGTTTAATATTGAGTATGGTGGTGGAAGGGGTGGGCTCAAGAGGAGTATCTACCAGTGTTGAGATAATGGAGAATATATCTTTCCAGAACTTTTGAACGACAGTACAATCCCACCAGCTATGGAGATGAGTACCTCTGTCTGTGCAGCCTCGAAAACATGTGAGTGGATTAGAGGGGAAGTATTTGGATATCCGAGCAGGGACTAAGTATCAGTGTAGTAAAACTTTATAGTTCGCTTCAGAAGCTACAATATTTTGTGAAGCTGACTTGGTGGCTTACCAGATGTCGTACCAGTCTTCGGCCTCTAAATGCAAATTCAAGTCGGTTTCCCATTTATTAACGTATGGGAGGGAGGTGTGGGTTGGGGGGTCTAGTAATTGCATGTATAGGAGGGAGATTAGTCCCCGCATTTGGGGGTCCCGATCACAAGTGTGCTCAAAGGTGGTCTTGTTAGGTATGGAAGGGTCTGAACGTACGCATGCTGTAAAAAAGTGTTTGAGTTGGAGAAAACGGAACATTTCAGAACCTATAAGGTCGAAAGTCTCGCATAGTGTGGGAAATGTTTTGAAGGCGTCAAGGGTTGGTAATTGAGTAGGCACAGATGAAACCAGCAGTCGACCATTTGTGAAAAGAAGACAGTGAGGTCCAGGCTGGGTAGAAAGCTGGGTTATGTAGGTATGAGAGAAGGGGGTTGTGTGGAGATTGGAGTTTGTATTTGAATTTAAGGGTGTCCCAAATTGTAGGGAATGACGAGTCACTGGGTTTTGTACTATTTTAGGGTCTTTAGGGTAGAGCCAGAGCAGGTTGGCAACTGAGAGTGGGTTGCAGTCAACAGACTCCAGAGCTACCCCGAGGGGGATCTCTTTTGTGGTATGGTATTTAGTGAGAGTAGCCAGTTGTGCTGCCTGATAATACTTAGTGAAGTGTGGTAGACCTAGACTACCTTGAAGTTTAGGAAGGTGTAGGATGGTTTTGGATACATGAGGTCTAATCTTATCCCAAATGTAGGTAGATACTCTGCGTTGCAGAATCCTAAGATAGTATGAGGGGATGGGAATGGGTAGGACTCTAAATAGATAAAGAATTTTTGAGAGGATTACCATTTTCACTGCTGTGATGCGTCCTAACTGTGCTAAAGGTGAGGTAGTCCATGACAACATGAGTTTAGTGAGGTTGGCCAGTATAGGAGGATAATTGGCGGAGAAGAGGACTGAGGGGTCTGAAGTTAATTTGATGCCTAAGTAGGTTAGGTACCGAGGTGCCCAAGAGAGTGGAAGAACCTGTTGTAGCTGTGACTGCATAGAGGGAGGGAGGGATATATTAAGGACTTTGGATTTCTGCGGGTTTATTACTAACCCCGAAATGTCTGCAAATTGATTTAAAGTGGAAAGGAGATTAGGGGCGGAAGTCAGTGGAGAGGTAAGAAACAGGAGGACATCATCTGCAAATAAGCAGAGTTTAGATGATGACCTCCAGCCTCTAGTCCCTTTATATTATTATTGTTGCATATCATTTGAGCAAGCGGTTCAATGGCTAACGCGAATAGGAGAGGGGATAATGGGCAACCCTGTCTAGTGCCATGCCGTACGGGGAAGGGGTCTGACTTGAATCCTGCATATCTAATGTGGGCTGAGGGAGTTGAGTAAAGAGAAAATACTGTAAGACATATTGGAGGTAGGGCCAGGAGAGGCTGTCAAAAGCTTTTTTAATGTCTAGGGTTAGGAGGCATGTGGGAATACGGCGAGAGTGGGTCAGAGGAACTGCTCTACATACGTTATCGCCGGCCTTGAAGGCATGAATCCAACTTGGTCCCTATGGATAAGGGAAGCAATGTTTGGGTTCAAGCGGGAGGAAAGAATCTTAGTAAGTAGTTTTATATCTATATTAAGTTGGGAATCATGGATATAATGGCTTGGAGGGAGCCAGGGTTGAAGGAATGACCCTTTAAGATTGAATTAAAGGGTTTGGATAATAGTGGGGAAAGGAGGTCGGCGAAGTGTTTATAGCAGGCTGCAGTAAGGCCATGCGGACCTGGGTGTTTATTGAATTTAAGGGTTTTGATCACATTGCGGATTTCAGTTTCGGTTATGGGTTGGTCTAGAATAGCCTGTTGTGCAGTCGATACGGTTGGTAAATTGATGTTGTCAAAGAACTCCGACGCACAAGCTTCGTCTAAAAGTGTAGAAGCTGAATAGAGAGCCGAAAGATGCTTATGGAAGATCGGTAAACCTTTCACAGGATTGTTAGAATAAGTGTCTGGGGAAGTCTTTAGGCGTATGGGTTTGTGCGGTCTATCAATGTTACGGAGTGATAGGGCTAGAAAGGTATCGGGTTTATTCACCCTAGACGGAGCAATTTCTCGGCTGACTCAGTCATGAAAAGGTCCAGTTCTAGTCTTGTTTTATCTAACGTATAGAAATGATAACAACAAATACACATATATTCCTTTAGTCAGTGCAATGTGAGCTTCCTATGTAAAGCCGCTGGTGGTATGGACAATAGTCCCAGTAAAATAGTAGAAAAATAGGTATTAAACCACACTCTTAAATTAATATAAACTGACCACTATAATACCTATTTTTCTACTTGTTTTATCTAACGCTTGTTTGTGTGTCGGTATAGGGTTGTAGAAAAAGCAGACACTAAATTTTGAAACGGGGTTTGGCATTTTTTTTTCGGTGTGAGGCTAAGCTGATAAAAGCTCCTCGGATGACTGGTTTGTGGGCTTCCCAAACAGTGAGTGGGGTAACATCATCCGTTTTATTGAGGTAAATGTAGTTTTTAAGAACTAACTCGATTTGAAATTTGTGGGAGGAATGGGCCAGGAGGGTATTATTCAAGTAAACCAAGAGCAGTCTCGTTGGTTAGGAATGAGGGAGTCTAATGAGGAAAGGACGGTGTTGTGGTCTGACCATGGGATGGGAATTATCAGAGACGATATAAGTGAAGGGGAGGATCCAATAGAAATTAGAATGTGATCAATACGAGAGAAGGTTGTGTGTGGATGGGAATAATAGGTAAATTACTTCTTAACAGTATTGTTCTCTCACCAGGTGTCTTTGAGTGAGTGTCAGTGTAGTAGCTGTTGGAAGGTGAGTTTACATGGGCTAGTAGGGGGAGAGAAGGGTGATTTATCCAAAAAGGGGAATAGGACCTGATTAGAGTCACCACCAATTACTAAGGTGCCCTGTTTATGGGCATCTATCACTTAAAATAGGTGAGAGAGGAAAGATGACGGGTTACGATTCGGGGCATAGTATGAGACTATGGTAACATCAGTGTCCAATAGATGGCCTGCAAGGATAATATATCTTCCTTCTAGGTCCTTGATCTCTGCTCGGAGCGAGAAGGGGGTAGATCTATGAAAGGTGATCAAGACTCCTCTGCATTTGACATCGGCAGAGGCTGCGTAGAATTGCGGATAGGCTGCTCCTAAGTACTTAGGTCTAAGGTGGTTGGTAAAGTGAGTCTCTTGGAGACATACAATGTGTGCCTTGTTCAAGGCAAACAAACGAAAGGCCTTACATCTTTTGTTAGGGGGGTTCAGACCCTGCACATTGAGGGTAAGAATATTCAAAGAAGCCATGGGGCAAGGGTCTTCACCTGTGAAGAGGGATGGAGGAGAACCAAGAAAGTTGGGGGGAAAAGAGAGAGAAAATGATAGGCTGAGTAGTAAGAAGTATAGTAGTCTGTGTGTTTACCGTCTGGGCAGGTTAAAAGTACCAGCACAGAGGTGGTCATGTTGTCCAAGGAGGCCCCAGGCGGGGAGATTCCTTGGGCAAGAGGGGGGAGAAGCAGTGACAACCAACAGCAGACCGGTTGGCCAGGGTTTAGTGCAAATGTAATGTATAGTATTATAGCCAGGCATGGTTATTCAGTATTCTGCCAGCTAGGCTGGGGGTTGGTTAGGAAAGGGGAGTCCCGATATAATAAGGTGCCTGGGGGTTCCCAGTCATTGTAATCAGGGTAAATTGCAGTAAACATATTAACCTGGTTTAGAACCAGGGTTATCTGCGTGTCACGAATCTCCAGAACTATGAGAAAGATAAGCGATGGGGGGGATAGTTAAGGAAAGCTCAACCTAAATGAGTCCCAATAAATTGAGACTAAGTTTGAGATTTAACAGGGAGCAAAGGGGTGTTGGAATGTGTTCTAGGGAGCCGTGGCACGCAGACTAAGGAGCCAGAGTATATAGAAGAAACTTTGAATACTATAGCATAACAACACCCATCTGTGGCAACATGTTAACTGACCCGTCCAGAGTCTTCAAGGAGGAGTCCGGAGGGGAACTAGGGGACTGTGTTCCATGAGAAAACATATAATGTTATTGGACAACAAAACAACAAAAAAAAAAAAAAAAAGGAAAGGGGGAGACCAATTAGTTACAGTGTTGCAGGAGGACAAGTCACCTAGGAGTGGCGAGGTGATGATCATTGGTCAGTGAAAGTTATTACCCTCAGTCCATAGAGTCTGAGTGATTTTGATAGGTAGCGGCAAATCTGCCTCTCTTCGAGGAGGATGAGGCCGAGGTTGTCACTTTCTGTGGAGAGTAGGTAGCCGATTGTCGACGATTGCCCTGTGTGGTTGATGTGGATGGAGGGGCCAGGTGGAGGTCTTGAAGGAGGCCTTGAAGGTCTTCGATGGTCTTGCAGGATTGTTTGCGGCCTTGGTGGGTGAAGCGGAAGGAGAAGGGGAAACCCCAGGAGTAGGTGATCTGGTGATGCTGTAGGACTTACAGATGTGGCTTGCAGGCCCTCCTCTTGGATATGGTGGTTTGGGAGAGATCAGCACAAAGCTGGTACTCATGGCCTTGGAATGACAGAGTCTCTTTCTGATGGGCTGTGTGAAGGAGTTGTTCTTTAGTGTGGTAATAATGCAGTTTGGCAATTATATCCCGCGGAGGTCCGTCCTGCTTTCGTGGTGCTAAGGCTCTGTGTACACGAACCATTTCAAGCCTCTCAATGGGGATGGATGGGGATAGCTCTTGGAATAGGGCCGTAATCGTGGATTGAAGTTCCACAACAACTTTGGGGATTCCCCTTATTCTAATGTTAGAGCGTCTGACCCTGTTCTCGTAATCTTCTAATTGTGACTGCAGGGTGTAATTCTCTTCTCTGAGTGATGCCAGCTTGGTTACTGAGGTGGATCTCCAGCTCGTCTACTCTTTGCTCCAAATCAGAAGTGCGCTGGCCTAGCTCCCTAATTTCTCTAGACAGGCGCTCAGTGATTTGATCTGATGTCTGTTTTAATGCGCTGTGCAGCATACGCTCAAATTGCTGAAGAATGTCAGGCTGTGAGGTGCCCCGCTGAGAGGGCAGTGGGGAGACCAGGAGCTCTATGTCTGACTCACTCAAGTCTGGATGCAGCTGTTGCCGTTGTTTGGGAGTCCTCGGTGCGCCTGTGCGTGGCGATGCTGGTGGCGCCATCTTGGAGGAGGCCCGTGCGAGGATCTCTTGGATGTTCTTGCTCAGGAGCTTCGATTTGGAGCCGCCCGTGACCATGATGACAGTGCCCGGGTGCTGGCTGAAGTTGGCAGAGGCGGTAGATGTCAGCTGGTGTGCCTGGCTGCGGCAAGGGTGGCCTAGGATCTCACTATTGTGCGGAGCTCTAGCTCGGCATGTCCGTCGATGCGAGCCTCGCACATGCGCCCCCCGCAACGTATTTCATTTTTCTGAAAATGTAAGATGCTTACTTTAAGCAACTTGCAGGATTGCTTAAACACGGTAGTGTGTAACAGTAAAATGCTTGGAGTGTCATTATCCTAGGGAGAGGGCAAGCAAATTTCTAGGGGGAAAAACACGATTGGTCCATAACTTGCTAGGCCCATTACTTGCTTTGGGTTTCCGAAAACGTTACACCAATCAATACTAGCCCAGTACAAAGGCTTACACCATTGTGTCCAGAGGGCCTCTCTGCTATGCTGATAATGGCTTATACGGCCTACATTTCTAAGTAAATGCTATAAGAGGAGTGTCTTGGAAAAATGGGGCCCTTTTCAGAGCCCTAGCCTGTATTGTGCCATTGATGCCTCCAGGTGTGGTTTGGGAGTTTGCAATTTACCTGCCCACTGGTGAGTAAGGGTTTCTTCCCTTCTGGCCTCTTTCCTTCATGGCCTGCTCATCTTCTCATTGAAAAAATGCCCAAAAATGCAGATGATTGTAAAAATTATAATTGTGCTCAACATGTAAATGATTGCTATTTGAAAATCAAATTATTTCCATGAAAATCCTTTGTCCATAAAATTGCTTCGATGGAACAGACTTTACAAAGATGTCACATCATTTCCACCATTCCCCCACTTAGACCAATTGCTCACTTGGTGATTTTCTGCTATAGTTATCAAGCATTTACAGTTATTTTTGTACTTAAAAAGGGTAAATTATAGTGTTATAGAGTTTGATCTCTGTTGGCTGGGAAGAAAAATTGCTCCATCCATAGCCAGCTTCACTTATAGCCACCAGTCATTTTTATTGTTTTGCCCGTTCTGCACTTCATACCTCATCATCGTTCTATACTTTCTCTTATTAAATCTGATAATGTCACGCTCTGCACTGCAGCCGTATTTTTAATCTGCTGAGTCAGCAGAGTTCCAGTCCATTCTTGAATCCAGAAAAATCAATTTGCTGATCCGAAGATAAAGGTCTATGTTGTGCTGGAGAGACATGGCAGTAAATTTTTATGCCGACGTCACGTCTCGCACTGTAATAGTCTAAATTATTCTCTTTCATATCTTGCTACTACTCCATACTTCACGTCTTGCCCGTTTTGTTATTTTTACTGACCACCGATATTCACTTCGACCGATACCTACCTCGTTAAAAAGAAGGGTCGGTTGTCTCTAGTTTGAGATATTGTGATATTAAATGGGAAAAATTCATGTTTTTATTGACATTTACGAACTATTGATATCGTCTTTTAGTGGTTCACTCGTTAACCAGATTCACCCCCTTACCACCTTTACTACACTGTAGAAACATTTCAGAC
>BLSH010142164.1:153429-164987 GCA_018402905.1 Glandirana rugosa | reverse complement strand
TGAGCACGGCTGGGTGGGTGAGCATGGATGGATGGATGGGTGAGCATGGATGGATGGGTGAGCATGGATGGGTGAGCATGGATGGGTGAGCACAGCTGGGTGGGTGAGCATGGATGGATGGGTGAGCCCAGCTAGGTGGGTGAGCATGGATGGATGGCTGGATGAGCATGGATGATCATGCATGGCTGGATGGGTGAGCATGTATGGATGGGTGAGGATGGGTATGGATGGATGGGTGAGGATGGGTGGGTGAGCATGGATTGCGTGAGGATGGGTGGGTGAGCATGGATTGGGTGAGGATGGGTGGGTGAGCATGGATTAGGTGAGGATGGGTGGGTGGTGGATGGAAGGGGTGAGGATGGCTGGGTGGGTGGTAAATGGATGGGGTGGGTACTTTCTGTAACTTAGCAGCGTTGTGGGCATTACACATCACCCACAGCGCTGCAGCACCTCCTCTCTCCCCCTCTCTCCTCTCGCAATTCACCGATCGGTGCGGAGAGGAGAGAGAAAAGCCGGTGGAAGCACCGGCTTGTTTACATGTGATCGCGCTTCAAATGACGGCACGATCACGTGGTAAAAGGCCGCTCACAGTGGTCATTCACTGCGATCCCCCGGACCCGACGGTCATGGATGTTCCCGTGTGCGCGCCTCAGGGGGCGCGCGGGAACCGCGAATCTGGGAGGACGTCAGTAGACGTCCTCCCAGAGTTAAGCAACCGCCCTGCAGCCGTCATTCGTCTATGGGCCGGTTATGAAGTGGTTAAAAAAAAAAAAAGTGATTTTATTAAATTATTGCTTTGGAGCCTGCAGATCATTGCAACCACAATCAGTGAATCTGGGGTGTAATGCATATGATCCTGCAGACTGTTACTCCAGTTCCAGGTCCATACCAAAATTCAGACCTTCTTTTATGGGGCTGAAACAATTAAACAATGGACTACAAGTGGGGCAGTCAGTGGCGGCCTGTGCAGGGGTGCCGCCCCCTAACCTATCGTCCGGCCCCTAATCTACATTCAGGGCGCCGGACGCATGGATTCCAATGGGGATTTTTTTTTCTTTAAAGTACGTAATTAGAGCTTAAGGCCCTAATTGGCTTCAAAAAAGGGTGGGCTCAAAGCGCAGAGCACTGCTTCCCAAACCCACCCAATTGTGTGACAATGGCAAATTAATATTTGCTATTGTCTTCCTCATTCTCCTCTTGGTCAATCAGGAAGCAGTTCCTGTGACCCGATTGGTCAGAGAGTCTTAGGACTCCCTGGCCAATCGTGTCTCAGGACACACTTTCTGTTCCAGGAAAGAGAATAAACGGCCCAGCCCTTCATTCCCCCTGACTCCAAAGGTAATTCCCTGACCATCGCTGTCCCATCTGTCTCCTGCAGAGGGGTCGATCGGCACATTCCCGTCCATCTCCCGCCCTTGGCAGGGGGACAGAGTTTGATTGCTGCGTTCACATACATCTCCAGCCGTCTTCAGCGTGGGGGGGTGTCTTGGGTTTGGTGTTAGTTTGCCGCCCCCCCAATGAATTAAGCACTGGCCGCCACTGGTGGCAGTATGCCCCATTGAAGATCTAAGAGTCCCTCTGCTGCGGTGGCAGATAGGACTTCTAGTCTTTCATTCACAGATCTCTGTGAATGGGTGGTAAGACTGTTTGGGTGGATTCCAAATTTACAATTAAACAGAAGCCTGCATGTAGAAGCAACCTGTGACTCAAGTAAGTGGGGTGGATAGTTTTGGGGGTGGGGTACTGGGGAATGTGACCTTGATTCATATTATACCTTAAATATGGGCATAAAATACAACATGGCCCCAAAGGTGGAATTTGCCTTTAAAGCTGAGGTCTAGATATGATTTTAAGTGCACAGTTACATTATCCCACCTTGGACAAATGTAAGTATACACAGAGCTGCTGTTAGAAATCACGGGGTCCCTTACAACCTATCTGGCAGCCCCCCTTCCCGGCTGGAAGTGACTGAGGACATAGATGTATCAGCCCCTTTCTTTGCAGTCTCAGCTGCAGTTGGGTGTGATGGGTAATATTTTGATTATTGTATGTTGTCTCCCAGCTACATCACCAAACTCATCTCAAAACATCACCCGAACCGCCCTCTTCGCTCCTCCCAAGACTTCCTGCTCTCTTGCTCCTTCATCAACTCCTCCCATACTCACCTTCAGGACTTCCCCAGAGGTACTCCCATCCTATGAAACTCTCTACCTTTTTCTGTCCGGATATCTCCAACTCTTAGGCGATCCCTGAAAATTCTTCTTTTTAGAGAAGCCTATCCCACCTCTGCCTAACAACTGAACTTTCCTTTCTTCATCAACTCATCCACACACAGTTATTACCTTTTGTACCACTTTCCTCTTCCTTTTAGATTGTAAGGTCTCATGAGCAGGACCCTCCTTATTGGCTTGTCTTGAATTGCATTGTAACTGTATTGTAAAGCACTGTGTAAACTGGTGGTGCCATACAAATCCTGTATAATCAGGGCTTTTTTTTTAGCAGGAAGGTGGAGAAACACAGTTCTGGCACCTCCAGCACTGAATGAATGTAATAGCAAGAGGTGGTGGGGTGTGCTGGAGGGCTAATTGTTGCTGGCTGCTGGGGGATCTATTGTCACTAGGGGGGTTCTATAGTTGTGTGTGTGTGTGTGTGTGTGGGGGGGGTCTACTCTGTTGCTAGGTAAGTCTATTGTTGCTGGTGGGGGATCTATTGTTGCCGGGGAGGTCTGTTATTGCTAGTGGGTGATCTATTTTTGCCAGGAAGGTCTGGTGTTGCCGATGGGGGATCTGTTGTTGCTTGTGGGGCATTTATTGTTGATGGGGAGGTCAGCTGTTGCTGGTGGGGCATCTATTGTTCCGGGGAGGTCTGCTGGTGGGGGGTCTATTGTTACCGGGGAGGTCTGCTGTTGCTGGTGGGGCATCTATTGTTGACGGGGAGGTCAGCTGTTTCTGGTGGGGCATTTAGCTGTTGCTGGTGGGGGATCTGTTGTTGCCAGGGAGGTCTGCTGTTCCCGGAGGGGGATATGTTGTTGCTGGGGAAGTCTGCTGTTACTGGTGGGGGATCTATTGTTGCTGGGGAGGTCTGCTGTTGCTGGTGGGGGATCTATTGTTGCCGGGGAGGTCTGCTGTTGCCGGTGGGGGATCTGTTGTTGATGGGGAGGTCTTCTGTTCCTGGTGGGGGATATGTTGTTGCTGGGGAAGTCTGCTGTTACTGGGGGGGGATCTATTGTTGCCTGGGAGGTCTGCTGTTGCCGGTGGGGGATCTGTTGTTGATGGGAGGTCTGCTGTTCCTGATGGGGGATATGTTGTTGCTGGGGAAGTCTGCCGTTACCGGTGGGGGATCTATTGTTGCTGGGGAGGTCTGCTGTTGCTGGTGGGGGATCTGTTGTTTAGGGTGGCTATTAAAAATCCAATCTTTTTGTACATATTCCTTTTCTAGATATAACAATACTTCACTGATTGTCTTTGTTTTCCTGGTTTACAGATCACATAAAAATGTATCACTTCTAAATTGGACATGTGTATAATAACAAAACATTCTTTATAATACACTTATTCCGAAACCATTTCTGAAGAATTTGCCAGAAAGTAGATCAATGTTTTACATCTCATAGGACATAGCAATTCTAAATACATTTCCCAAAAAAGAACAAGAGAAGTAAAACATGTCAAATAAAGCCTTGCTTTCCTCCATCTTTGCCATACTGCAGCTTTTGCACAATAAAATGTGATTTATTCATGTCTTGCATATTTTTTGCAATTACTTTCTATTGTACACAAACAAGATACATTCATATCAACTTCAAACTATGGTCACAGAGAAGAAAGGAAAATGTATGCATTCAAACCATGAATGGTGAACCAAGAGAAATGAAAGGGCTGGTCCACCCAACACACATGCCAGCTTGGGCTCATATGTAGAATCTAAATGACCCTCCCACTTTTGAGATCTCTGAGCTGTACTTTCAATGTAAGGATCTGGCATTTGTCATCGGCCACACAGAACAGTGGTTTACCACACATTATAGAAATTGGGCAGATTGGGAAGGAGCTCATATTACTCACTAGGACTGCCTTTGTCAACCAGGGTTTCATGGAACTCTAAAGTTCCTACAGAGGTTGCTAGGGGTTCCTTGAGCTTGGGCTTATTGAATTCCCATATGATCATACCAGCATAGTTACAGGGTTGCGACGGGAACCACCACAACACTAAATGATATCCTTATTCCCCCAAAAATAACCCATAAACACATGGGCGTCCGCAGAAGTTTTTTCGGGGGGGGCATCATTTTAAGGTCACCCATGCTATGCCGCTTTTTGACATTATCCCATTATCACGGTCAGAGACTGCAGACATAGTACAGGAGATGGTCAGAGACTGCAGACATAGTACAGGAGATGGTCAGAGACTGTGGACATAGTACAGGAGACGGTCAGACACTGCGGACATAGTACAAGAGACAGTCAGAGACTATGGACATAGAAGAGGAGATGATCAGACACTGCAGACATACTACAGCAGATGGTCAGAGACTGCAGACATACTACAGGAGATTGTCAGAGACTCCAGACATACTACAGGAGATGGTCAGAGACTGCAGACATAGTACAGGAGATGGTCTGAGACTGTGGACATGGCACACAAGACCATCAGAGACTTCATACATAGCCCAAGAGGATAAGGACCTAGTGTTCAACCCCCGATCCGATCCCTGATTCCAGGGGGGGGGCAATTGCCCCCCCCTTGCCCCTATCTGCGGACGCCCATGCATAAACATCTACAGTCATGACCAAAATTTTGGCACTCCTGCATTTCTGTCAGATAATGCACCACTTCACCCAGAAAATTGTTGCAAATACAAATGTTTAGGCATTCTCATGTTTATTTCTTTTGTTTGTATTGGTATGACACAAAAAATGTAGAAACAAATAGGTCCAATAGACTAACGCGTTTTGAGGACTGACCTCTTCCTCAGAGCCAGCAGGACTGTTTCCTGCAATCCATGGGGCGTGTTGGAGAAGCCCCCTTCTGATAATAGCCACTTCACTTTACTATTTAAGGAGGGTGCTGGAAACAGTCCTGCTGGCTCTGAAGAAGAGGCCAGTCCTCGAAATGCATTAGCCTATTGGACCTTTATTTATGCTGTCACACATCATAATGCCCTGTGGAATGAATGGTGCTGTTTTTTATGATGAGCTTTGTTGTAATTGTTATTCTTTGAGTATAATACTTACCACTCTTTACATTAATAATGTCACATCTTTAGGATAATGCACTAAGTCAGTGTGCCCTCTGTTTTGCTTTGTGGTTTCATTTCCCCCGTCACAGTCCTCTCTTACATCAGAGTTCCTATCAGAGTCTCTCCTTACATCAGGGTCTCTCCCAATATCAGAATTAAGGATGGGCTCGAGCGTGTTCGGAACCGAACGTGCCCGATCCCGCCAGGAAGCTGACACTGCAAAGCGTGAATCACAGGCAGAGAGACATTTGCCGATCCGCGGCTTTGCAGTGTCAGCTTCCTGGCGGGATCAGGCACGTTCGGTATACAGTGGGTACGGAAAGTATTCAGACCCCCTTAAATTTTTCACTCTTTGTTATATTGCAGCCATTTGCTAAAATCATTTAAGTTCATGTATTACCCTCATTAATGTACACACAGCACCCCATATTGACAGAAAAACACAGAATTGTTGACATGTTTGCAGATTTATTAAAAAAGAAAAACTGAAATATCACATGGTCCTAAGTATTCAGACCCTTTGCTGTGACACTCATATATTTAACTCAGGTGCTGTCCATTTCTTCTGATCATCCTTGAGATGGTTCTACACCTTCATTTGAGTCCAGCTGTGTTTGATTATACTGATTGGACTTGATTAGGAAAGCCACACACCTGTCTATATAAGACCTTACAGCTCACAGTGCATGTCAGAGCAAATGAGAATCATGAGGTCAAAGGAACTGCCTGAAGAGTTCAGAGACAGAATTGTGGCAAGGCACAGATCTTGCCAGGGTTACAAAAAAATTTCTGCTGCACTTAAGGTTCCTAAGAGCACAGTGGCCTCCATAATCCTTAAATGGAAGACGCTTGGGATGACCAGAACCCTTCCTAGAGCTGGCCGTCCGGCCAAACTGAGCTATCGGGGGAGAAGAGCCTTGGTGAGAGAGGTACCAAGATCACTGAGATCACTGTGGCTGAGCTCCAGAGATGCAGTCAGGAGATGGGAGAAAGTTGTAGAAAGTCAACCATCACTGCAGCCCTCCACCAGTCGGGGCTTTATGGCAGAGTGGCCCGACGGAAGCCTCTCCTCAGTGCAAGACACATGAAAGCCTGCATGGATTTTGCTAAAAAACACCTGAAGGACTCCAAGATGGTGAGAAATAAGATTCTCTGGTCTGATGAGACCAAGACAGAACTTTTTGGCCTTAATTCTAAGCGGTATGTGTGGAGAAAATCAGGCAATGCTCATCACCTGTCCAATACAGTCCCAACAGTGAAGCATGGTGGTGGCAGCATCATGCTGTGGTGCTGTTTTTCAGTTGCAGGGACAGGACGACTGGTTGCAATCGAGGGAAAGATGAATGTGGCCAAGTACAGGGATATCCTGGACAAAAACTTTCTCCAGAGTGCTCAGGACCTCAGATTGGGCCGAAGGTTTACCTTCCAACAAGACAATGACCCTAAGCACACAGCTAAAATAATGAAGGAGTGGCTTCACAACCACTCAGTGACTGTTCTTGAATGGCCCAGCCAGAGCCCTGACTTAAACCCAATTGAGCATCTCTGGAGAGACCTAAAAATGGCTGTCCACCAACATTCACCATCCAACCTGACAGGACTGGAGAGGATCTGCAAGGAGGAATGGCAGAGGATCCCCAAATCCAGGTGTGAAAAACTTGTTGCATCTTTCCCAAAAAGACTCATGGCTGTATTAGATCAAAAGGGGGCTTCTACTTAACACTGAGCAAAGGGTCTGAATACTTAGGACCATGTGATATTTCAGTTTTTCTTTTTTAATAAATCTGCAAAAATGTCAACAATTCTGTGTTTTTCTGTCAATATGGGGAACTGTGTGCACATTAATGAGGGAAAAAAATCAACTTAAATGATTTTAGCAAATGGCTGCAATATAACAAAGAGTGAAAAATGTAAGGGGGTCTGAATACTTTCCGTACCCACTGTATATACCACATCACATTCACTACATGCTACTATGTAGTCTACAGGAGTGTACTCTTACAACAATCTCTACACCTCTCACTTGGGAATCCTCATGTGCTCCCGGCCTGCCCGCATGCCTCGTCCTCAGCTCCTGTGGTGGACATCGCTGGCGGCCCTCGCCCTATGGCCACACTTACACAGTCAACGTGAGTTTTATAAGGGATGGTCTGTTCGTCCCACTTAATCAACATCTACTCTCATTATTCTAGATTCAACATTAGACTATTTGGCTATTATGCTTTTTTGCAGACTTAGAAATGCAACCACCCCTGAAGAATTGGCACTGTCCAATGAAACGCATCGGGCTTGAATAGATGTAGTATGCCTAGACAGATGGCTACATATGATCTGCTATTGTGGTTTATAAATCTTACTATACCATACAGTTTTTCAATTATTCAATTGATCTGTTTTGAGGACAGTTTTCATTGTCCATGTTTGCTTTGCTTTGTTTCAATGCTTATATCGCATGCCAAATTGACGTTTGTTTTGTCTATAGGACAATAAACATTATATACACATACAATTCATCTGCCTGTGGCCATGTTCTCATGTCTCACTCAAAGTCCCGCAAATCCCCTCTCCTGTCCACTGCCTGTCATTAGCTGCCTGAAGTGTCAGCTTACTGGCGGGAATGGGCACGTTCGGTTCCGAACACGCCTGAGCCCATCTTTAACCAGAATCCCTATCAGAGTCTCTTCTTACATCAGTCCCCATCAGAGTCCCACTTACATCAAGGTCTCATCAGAGTTCCCCCTTACATCAGGGTCCACATCAGTTTCCCTCACTATACATCAGAGTTTCCATTACCTTAGGTTCCCCATCAGAGTCCCTGCTTAAATCAGGGTCCCCATCAGAGTTTCTCCTTATATCAGGGTCCCCATCAGAGTCTCTCCTTTTATTAGGGTACCCATCAGAGTCTCTCCTTTTATCAGGGTACCCATCAGAGTCCTCCTTTACATCAAGGTCCATCAGAGTTCCCCATTACATCAGGGTCCACATCAGTTTCCCCCCTATACATCAGTTTCCCTTACCTTAGGCTCCACATCAGAGTCCCTCCTTATATCAGGGTCCCCATCAGAGTCCCTCCTTACATCAGAAGTGGAGCAGCTTCTGCTGGCCTTAGTCCTCAATCATTGTACATTCAGGATACACCACTGAGCCTAGCTGGGGCCTAGATAAAATCATGTAGCAGGCAGATACAGCTCATGAGCCATGGTTTGGTGACCCTTGATCTCGTCTTATAAAAATTGTAATGTAGCAGACATTGACTGTCAGAGATGACAATTCATTTGTCTCTGAGTGTTTTTGTTTGTCTTGTAACACATGAACTTTGTGAAAGTGATTGGAGTGTGCGGAGATTCTGAAGCTCTTTGTTTTTTTGATGTTACCTAGCAACACCATGCTTTACCAGACATCCCCGGTCAGCTCCAGAATCATCTTATTAGATGTGAAGATGTGGACAACTTCAAGGTGTGCAAGGAAGATACAATGGCAATAAGAGAAAAATATTTGAAAGGGTAACTCCACCTTTGCTTTCACCCCTTTCAATTGTTTTTGTGCCTGAAGTTAAAGCGTTTGTTACCCAGACACTTCATATTGCTGATATGTGGCTGCTGTACCACATACTTGTATGACAAAGTATCCTGTTCTCTTTGTATTGCTTCCTTTGTGTGAAATCCCTGTTGTTCCTTCCAGTCCCTCAGCTTTCCTAATAAAAACTGATCACACTAAGCAGGAGAGCACAATGTGCTCAGCTCTCTAGATGTGCTAGGAGCTCAGTGTACTCTCCTCTAATGATCAGACTTGTCCTGACACGCCTCCTTCTGCACAGCCATTCACTGGGAAGCTCAGTGTCAGTGGCTGCTGGTGCTCGAAATTTGGAGGGGGGGGGGGATCAAACAAATTTGTCCCCCCACTCGCACACTACCCCCCCCCGGCGCTCGCTCACACTAAAACACTCCCCATCGAGTGATCTGGAAGGCGGCGATCCATGCCCCTACCTTATGCGGGGAGGAGGTTGCGGAGGGAAGAGCCGAGCCTTGGCCCTTGCTTCTCCTCCCTGCCGAACAGGAAGTGGGTCCTGAGACCCGATTGGCCGAGAGTCCTAACATTCCCTGGCCAATCGGGTTTCGGACCTGCTTCATGATTGGCCAGGAGGAGAAGCAGGAAGACATTAACAAATATTAATTCGCTAATGTCACACAAGTGGGTGGGCCCGGGGCGCAGAGCCCACCCTTTTTGAAACCAGTTAGAGCCTCCAGCTCTAATCCCATGCTTCCAAAAAACAAAAAAAAAAACAAACCCCATTGAAATTCATGCGTTCGGCGCCCTGCATTGAGATTAACCACTTCAATACTATGCACTTAGAACACTTTCCTGTGAGACCAATTTTCAGCTTTCAGTGCTGTTGCGTTTTGAATGAGAATTGCGCGGCCGTGCGACGCTGCACCCAAACAAAGTTTTTATCATTTTGTTCCCACAAATAGAGCTTTCTTTTGGTGGTATTTGATCACCTCTGTGGTTTTTATTTTTTGCGCTATAAACAAAAAAAGGCCGAAAATTTAGAAGAAAAAAAAAAAATCTCTCTTTCTGTCACAAAACTGTGTAAATAAGTACATTTTCTCCATCACTGATGGGCACTGATGAGGCTACACTGACGGGCACCGATGTGGCAGTGCTGATTGGCACTGATGAGGTGGCACTGATGATGAGGCACTTATATGCAGCAATGATGAGCACTGTTAGGCGGAACTGATAAGCAGCACTGACGGGCACTGATATGAAACACTGACGGCACTGATATGCAGCACTGACGGACACTGATAAGCAGCACTGATGGGCACTCATAAACAGCACTGATTGGCACTCATAGGAGGCACTGGGCACTGATAGGTGGCACTGATGGGCACTGATAGGTGGGCACTGATATGTGGCACGTGGCTTCGGATGGAAGCACTTTACCGAGATTGGTATTGCGGGGGTCAGAGTGACCTCCCACACCACCGATCGCCGTGATGTGCGCCTCCCCCGGTGGCTTGTTATCCTGAGGACGTCATATGACGTCCAGTCAGGATAACTAAACCACTTCCCGGCTGTCATTTCCCTTTGTTTGCAACAAGCAATACACATTAGCTGCAGTCATGTGCACTGCTCTACAAATGCCATTCTCCATAGTCTGAACAGGCTATGTTCCTATGTACAGTGGGACCATGGAGAATAAGTGTAGCCACCCTCTAACAGGAAGTCAGATCACAGCAGCAACCCCCCCCCCCCCCCCAAAAAAAAACAGGAATTTGTAGATTTGGAGGAGGATGAGAGCAATGGAAAAGACCTTTTGAGAGTGTATTCAAAATCACAAACAGGAAAGTCAGCACAAGGGATATAAAGTACAGTCAGGAGGATGTGTGTCTCTTGTGCTCATTCCTCTTTGTTAATGAATCCTCCATCCTGCCCCCCCAACCCCAGGTGAAAACCTGCAAAACGCGGTGAAAGATTTACACACCTCTACCCAGAGGCGTAACTAGAGCCTTCAGGGCCCCGATGCAAGAAATTATGAAGGGCCCCCTGACGCCTGGCCAGGGCCCTTCCCTCTTCCCACTGATCCTGGGGCCCTTTACTCCTATCACGGGTCCCTTTATTACAGTACCGCAGGGACCCTGGGAACAGCGCAGAAGACAAGTAAACTGGATAGAATAAAATGGGGGAGATTGGTTCCTCTAAATGCCACCCCCACCATCCCTCCTATTCAGGTGTACAAGGGAGGCACATGGGCCCCCTGGACCATGGGGCCCGGTTGCAATTGTAACCCCTGCAACCCCTATCGTTACGCCCCTGCCTCTACCCCAGGGTTAGAAAAGCTATTCATATGATTCATATGATGTAAATTAAAGTATCTTCATACCAATATGAGTTTGCATATTTGGAGCTCTGGGGTAATATACAGGTAGTGTCTATGGACAACGGGTTGTATATCATGTAGAAATGATGATGTTGTCCTAGGGTTGATACCCATGTTTTCACCCTGTTGTAGTAGTAAAGATGTACTATATGTTGGGCAACAGGTATCTGTGATGGACATATAATGGGGTCTCGAGGTTTATACGTTTGAGTATAACCATACTTCTATGAAATTAAATGTAGTATACTTAGTATACTTATCGAAAAGATTGGGACCCCATCTCCGTCCCCGCATTGCTATCCCCAACGTCCCCAATGTTAACGTTGGCCCGGGGTACCAGGTCCCCCGGGTACACGGAGGGAACATGTGGACTTATCCTCCCTACCACCCCCACCGTAAATCTCCTTGGTTAGAGGGGGTAAAATAAGATAGGTC
>BLSH010142164.1:137036-153419 GCA_018402905.1 Glandirana rugosa | reverse complement strand
CACTGGGATCAGTTAGATCTGTTATGTCCCGACCAGCCCATCCCCCCCACAGTTAGAACACACCCAGGGAACATTGTTAACCCCTTCACTGCCCCCTGCAGGTTAACCCCTTCACTGCCAATGACATTTATACAGTAATCAGTGGACATTTAAATTTCTGATCGCTGAATAAATGTCATTGGTCCAAAAAAAGTGTCAAAAATGACCGACATGTCCGCCCCAATATCAAAGTCCCGATAAAATTCGCAGATCGCCGCCATTGCTAGTAAAAAAAATAATAATAATAAAAACGCCATAAATCAATTCCCATAGTTTGTAGACGCGATAACTTTTGCGCAAACCAATCAATAAACGCCGATTGCGATTTTTTTTACCAAAAATATGTAGAAGAATATAAATCGGCCAAACCCAATAAATAATTGTTTTTTTATTTTTTATTTTGGGATATTTATTAGAGCAAAAAGTAAAAAATATTGTTCTTTTTTCAAAATTGTCGCTCTTGGTTTTGTTTATAGCGCAAAAAATAAAAACCGCAGAGGTGATCAAATACCACCAAAAGAAAGCTCTATTTGTGGGGAAAAAAGGACATCAATTTTATTTGGGTACAACGCCGCACGACCGCGCAATTGTCATTCAAAATGCGACAGCGCTGAAACCTGAAAATTGGTCTGGGCAGGAGGGGGGTTTAAGTGCCCAGTAAGGAAGTGGTTAATATCTATACACAAATGTTTTGCCTTTCTTTGCTACAGTGATACCTCAGTTCACGAGCTTAATTAGAAATGACTCTGGTCGTGAACTAAATTGGTCGCAAAATTTTCCCATAGGGTTCAATGTAAATCCGGTTAATCTGTTCTGAACTCTTTTTTTGCTTTTGAACCACAAAAATATGAAACAAAGTACAGTACGGTATGAAGAGGGAAAACACTTACCTTGATTGAGATGACTTCTGGTGTGGGGGAAGGGAGGTGGGAGGCAGGCAGGTGGGGGGCGGTTATTGTTTGGAGAGAGAGTCCCCCTCCATAAGGACATTGTGGAGATCTCCTTCAGGGGTTTCCTCTCTTCTTTAGCTCAGTTTTGCTGAAAAATCTGTCCAATGTCACTTGTCTTTCCCTGTGCTGCATAACCCTTCGAAAATGAGAGACCATGTTATCGTTCATCAGATTTAACACTCTGTTTGTTACAGTTATGTTGGGGTGGTGCTTCACTCATTTATGGCTCTCATTCCAATTTTTCATAATGGATTTCATGGCATTACTGCTAACCTCCTCCCTGTCTTCCTTTTCCTCAGTGGAATGCTCCTCAAAAAGCGCCTTCTGCTGCTCACTGTGGAGTTCAGAAAGTTCTGCCGTGGTCCTTATGTTCCTCAACAAGCTCCTCTACGTCTGCACCATCGATGTCCAGACCCATACTCTTACCCATTGACACAATCTCCTCAACTACCTCCAGTCTGAGTTTAAGATTCGGTGAGTGACATCTTCCCAGGCTTTGTCAATTAGGTTAATGCGGGGGAGAACATTGAAATGTTTCTTCCAGAATACTTTCAGAGTCAAGGACGTCTCTTCAGTGAAATTAAAACACTTACTGAAGAGTACCTTTGTGTACAGCTTCTTGAAGTTGCAGATCACTTGCTGGTCCATGGGCTGCAGAGGAGGTCTTGTGTTGGGGGGAGGAATTTGACCTTTATGAAGTCATACTCAGCATTAATATCATCCACCAAGGCTGGAGGGTGTCCTGGGGCATGGTCCATCAGAAGAAGGCACCGCTCAGGCAGTTAGTTGTCAGAAAGATATTTTTTTTACAGTGGGTGCAAACACCTCGTGCAGCCATTCCATGAACAATTGCCTTGTGACCCAAGATTTCGCACTGTCCCTCCACATGACAGGCAGTCTGGCCTTGTTCACATTCTGTTCCCTGAATGCACGAGGGGTCTGGGACTGGTACCCCAGTAGTGGCTTAATCTTCAGATCGGCGCTTGCGTTCGCACACAGCAAAAGGGTCAATCTGTCCTTCATGGGCTTGTGCCCCGGCAGTGCCTTTTCATCCTGCATGATATAGGTTCTGTTCGGCATTTTTTTCCAGAAAATCCATGTTTCATCACAGTTGAACACTTGTTGAGCAATGTATCCTTCTGTCTTCATGAATTCCGCAAATTCTATCTTGTAGGCTTCTGCAGCAGCCTTGTCAGAACTGGAAGCCTCACCATGTCTTGTCACACTGTGGATGCCACTTCTCTTGCGGAATTTTTCAACCACCATCTACTGGCTTTAAATTCTTCACTTGCTGCACTTGTAGAGGGGTTTGTTTGCAGTAAAAAACTGTGCAATTTCCTGTTTTCTTCACAGATCATAACTTCACTAACGCTATCACCTGTCAGTTGTTTCTCATTCAACCACACTAACAAAAGTATTTCGATCTCTTCCAGCACTTATGTCGCCTGCTTGGTTAGCATTGTTACTCCTTTTGCCACATCATCTCCTTTGATGGCAGTTTTGTTCTTCAAAATAGTTGAGAATTGATGACTTCGACATCTTGTACTCCAAGGCCAGATCAGTTACACGAATACCACGGTCATGCTTTTCTATAATTTCCTTCTTTAGCTCAATGGTTATTTTCTTCACAACCTTATTCTTAGAATTCCTGCTCTGCACATTCTTGTCACCATTATTACAGTTCTGCACTTTCTTTTTACCACCATGCTTGCTCTGCACATCCCTGTCACCTTTATTACCGCTCTACACATTCTTGTCACCTGCATTTCCGCTCTGCACATTCTTGTCACCTTTATCACCGCTCTGCACATTCCTGTCACCTGCATTTTCGCTCTGCACATTCTTGTCACCTTCATTACCGCTCTGCACATTCTTGTCACCTGCATTTCTGCTCTGCCTATCCTTGTCACCTTCATTACTGCTCTGCACATTCTCGTCACCTGTGTTTCCGCTCTGCACATTCTTGTCACCTGCATTTCCACTCTGCACGTTCTTGTCACCTTCATTACCACTCTGCACATTGTTGTCACCCTCATTACCGCTCTGTACTTTCTTGTCACCTTCATTACCACTCTGCACTTTCTTGTCACCTGCATTTCTGCTCTGCACTTTCTTTTCACCTTCATTACTGCTCTGCACTTTCTTGTCACCTGAATTTCCTCTTTACACTTTCTTGTTACCATCATTACCACTCTGCACTTTCTTGTCACCTGCATTTCCGCTCTGCACTTTCTTGTCACCTTCATTACTGCTCCGCACTTTCTTCTTACCACCATGCTTGCTCTTAATTATATTTGGAGCCCTACTGGATGTCCGGTACAGTACAGTACAGTATGTACTAAAAAGCACACTAAAAAGCTTCAAAATACTGTATGAACTTTTCAGTTTGCGAACTGAGTTGTTCGTGAACAGAAGCATTCATGAACCGAGGTATCACTGTATTTTAGGGCCGGTTCACACTGCAGCGATGCGTGAACCCTGCGAATCCAGTGCCGGTTCCTGCATCACATACAACTCGCAGGCAGTTCTCACTGCCTTATACAAACTGCTGGCAGTGTCAATAGAAAGCTAATGATACCCCCAAATCAGTTCAAAAAATCGCAAATTCGGACAGGAATCGGATCGCATGGGTGTAAACACTCATGCGATCTGATTCTGCTGCAGACCAAATAAAGGGTCCTGTGCAAGTTTGGTTTGAATGCGATGCAAATTCAGCCATACTATCTGAATGGCTGAAATCGCATCACACAGAGATCGCATGTGATTTGCACTGCAGTGCAGTGTGAATAACATCCAATCTCAGACATTGCACCAGTGTGAACCGGCTCTTAAACTGAATGGGTTGTTTTACAATGCAAATGTTTACAATCACTTTAAAGTGATACTAAACAATATCCTTATTCTCCAAAAATTAAATTGTTTCTTCCTGTGTTTTTCTGCCTCCTTGTAATGTCCTCTGTGAGCTCTTGAACCTCTCCTTTTCATTCTCATTTCCCTTTGTTTGCAACAAGCAGGACACATGCAGTCATGTGCACTGCTCTACAAATCCCATTCTCCATAGTCTGAACAGGTGAGGGTGGCTATGTTCCTATGTACAGTGGGACCATGGAGAATAAGTGTAGCCACCCTCTAACAGGAAGTGGGATCACAGCAGCAAACCCCCCCCCCAAAAAAAAAAAACAGGAATTTGTAGATTTGGAGGAGGATGAGAGCAATGGAAAAGACCTTTTGAGAGTGCATCCAAAATCACAAACAGAAAAGTCAGCACAAGGGATATAAAGTACAGTCAGGAGGATGTGTGTCTCTTGTGCTTATTCCTCTTTTGTTAATGAATCCTCCATCCTGCCCCCCAACCCCAGGTGAAAACCTGCAAAACGCGGTGAAAGATTTACACACCTCTACCCCAGGGTTAGAAAAGCTATTCATATGATTCATATGATGTCAATTAAAGTATCTTCATACCAATATGAGTTTGCATATTTGGAGCTCTGGGGTAATATACAGGTAGTGTCTATGGACAACGGGTTGTATATCATGTAGAAATGATGATGTTGTCCTAGGGTTGATACCCATGTTTTCACGATATTATCTCTCTTTTCTTGTTCAAATTATTTATTGGGAAAGAAGAGTTGAGTTGACAACATATCATATATGTGAGATACTGTATATGAGAGTAATTGTACATGATAACAAAAAATATTCAGAATTGTTTGTGCCAGGCAATACAAAACATTACTAGTCTGGGGCAGAGGATCTCCTTACTTAGGTAGCTGTAGGATCTCCCAGTGTGTTAAGCAAGATCTACGTCAATAGGGTGGCTAAGGGTAAAGAGATCCAACATCTGCTCAATCCATGGTAGTCTATGGTAACACTGATGGCACAGCTTGCACCCTGTATGTATATGTTTCTGAATGGCCTAGTCAAAGTGTTGACTAGGCAAAATAAAGTAACAACAGGGATAGAAAAACGAAGAGTGGCAGCAAGACAAAGGAGGGAGTAAAGGAGGGGTAGAGGGGGGAGAGGGTTCGGAGTAATTGCCCATGGACTTGTCAATAAGAGGGTCAGATCAATTTCGAGGGTAGAGCCTAGGGGGAAATTACGGCAGTAATATCAAATTGTAGGGGGAGAAAGTGGTGTATCCAGGGTTGCCGTAATTTGGTTTAATATTCGATCCTGTCTAGTAAAATCGCCTCCAATTTGGCATGGATCACAGCCTTAGACCCCTTTCCCACTGAGGCAGTTTTCAGGCGTTTTAGCGCTAAAAATAGCGCCTGTAAAGCGCCTGAAAACTGCCTCCCATTCATTAAAATGAGTGCTTTCACACTTGGGCGGTTCGCTTGCGGGATGGGAAAAAAAAGTCCTGCAAGCATAGGCGTGCACACAGAGTGTGCCAGGTGTGCCTGGGCACACCCTTATCACCCTGTGTGGCACAGATTCCCCCTGTTTAAACCCCTGATATTTCACCAAAGCCCCCAGTCATCCTAAAAAAATTGTGAAAAATAAATAAAAATGTAAAAAATAATAAATACATAAAATAATAAAAATAAAAACGACTGACACCATCCACTGCCCTACTGACACCATTCTCTTCTCTACTGACACAGTCCGTTTAGATACACATACACACACACATATATGGTTGAGATTTTAGGTGCACACCCTAATGCAATAGGCTGTGCACGCCTATGCCTGCAAGCAGAATCTTTGGGGTAACCAGTGCTCCCGAAATGCCCCTGCCCATTGCAATGAATGGGCAGCACTTCCAAAGCACCTTAAAAGCGCTTCGAAAGTGTGGCAAAAGGGGACCATTTTTTTTGCCCCGCTAGCGGCTAAAAAGCACTGCTCAAACAACGCTAAAGTGCCGCTAAAACGAGCTGCGCTTTAGCGCTAATGGCACAGAAGCCACAGTGTGAAATTAGCCTTAGTGATTCTGTTTTTAGTTTCCACAACGTTGAGAGAGCCAATGGTATTATTTATTTATTTATTTATTTAAATTACTTATTAATTGGTATGCGTCAATTCACACAACATGACAAGAAAATACGGATGGGTACAAATAGGCAATGAAGACCAATCATCAGCTAAAATTAGAAAACCATAGAACAAGAGTGTACAGAAGACTGCACTGCAATAAAAATTAGTCACTAGAACCGTAAAGGTACACTTTCTAATCAAAACTACCATTGAGATGAGAGGTGCTAGACCTTATAAACTGCTTGCCAATCGCATACTGTATATATATATGGCAGCAGGATCATGTACCTAGTACCAGTGGCGGCCCGTCCATAAGGGGCGCTGCCCCCTAATCTACATGCAGGGAGCTAGACACATGGATTTCAATGGAGGTTTTTTTTTAAGCACATGATTAGAGCCAGAGGCTCTAATTGGCTTCAAAAAAGGGTGGGCTCTGGGCGCAGAGCACTGCGCCCTGAGCCCACCCAGTTGTGTGACAATAGCGAATTAATATTAGCTATTGTCTTCCTGATTTTCCTCCCGACCAATCAGGAAGCGGGTCTTAAGACCCAACTGGCCGAGAAGAGAGAGAAGCAACCATATTGGCCGAGGAGGAGACGCAGGAAGGAGCCAAAGCTGCCCACGACCTAGATGGGCTAAGTGCGAGGCTGGTGGGTGGACGAGCAAGCGACGGTGGAAGGTTTGATTGATCGACCGACCGACTGAGGGGGGGTGGCGGATGGTTTGTTTGCCACCCCCCCAAAAAAAGGGGAGTACCAGCCGCCACTGCCTAGTAGGTGATCTTGAATGCGACCTGCTCCCATTGTGATTACACACAGTGGGAGTTGATCGGTGGATATGGTGGACTCGATGTCCGCTGGCACCCGCCGATGCTTTGGTACATAGGCAGAACAGCAGTCTGCCTATGTAAACAAGGCAGATCACCGTTCTGTCAGTGTCTCTGCTATGCAAAACCGCAGAGGTGATTAAATACCACCAAAAGAAAGCTCTATTTATGGGAAAAAAAGACATACATTTTGTTTAGGTACAGTGTCGCACGACTGCGCAATTGTCAGTTAAAATAACGCAGTGCCGTATCGCAAAAAATGGACTGGTCAGGAAGGGGGGTAAATCTTCCGAAGTGGTTACATCCCATATACATACACCTTAAAATAGCAGCTAGTGAAAAGAGTTCAGGTGGAGCACAAGATTCAGAACCTGTACACATGGCCTGCGAGTCATACCTATGGTATTCCATATTATTTTTAAGATTTTTTTTAATATTATGAAAAATCTTTGGTACAATAAAAATGACATTTTTATAAGTGGCGCCTGGAAATTCCCCTCGTTTCTTTTTTTTTTTAAATATATAACTGAGTTATTAACAAGAAAATTGTAATCGGTGGCATGCAGATCAATGCCCTGTTGGTTCCCTGTGAAATCTATGCAGCTACACATACTAGGTGTATCTACAAAATGATGGATGGAGTTCTATGCTGTGCCAAGCAAAGCACACTCTGGTACATGGATTCACATGGCATACATTTACATAAAAAGCACCAAATGCTGTGTTAGCGGAGATGTGGGCTCATTATTTATTCATCACATTGATATAGTGTCACTGCCAACATATTACGCAGTGTACATAGAACCATCCCCATCAGTTGGATCCACATCAGGTTTTACTATGTATATTTTGGATTGGCCATATTTAACATTTTATGTTCATCTGTCATCTCCCTGTTCCCATGGTAATGCTAACAAGTTAGCCCATAGAAGTGATACGTGCCAACTGTCATCACCTGTCAGCCCCTTCCATCATCACTGCGTGTGACACCAACTCTTCCACAACCTTACAGCGATACTAAAGCTTCATTTTTTATTTGATTAAAATAACAAACATGCCGTACTTACCTGCTCTGTACAATGCTTTTGCACAGAGCAGCCCGGATCCTCTTCTTCTGGGGCCCCCCCGCTGGCGCTCCAGGCCCCTCCTCTTCGGCGGGTGCCCCCACAGAGAGACGATTTCCATGGGGGCTCCCAAGCCTGGCTTCTGTGTCCATTGACACGCACAGCGAGACTCTGCCCCGCTCCTGTGTCACAGCATTTGATTGACAGCAGCGGGAGCCAATGGCTCCCACTGCTATCAATCTGCCCAATGAGGAGCAAGACAGTGGCAGGAGCCGCTGCACTCATGCACATCACTGGATTGGATCGGGTTCAGCTGCAGCACAGAAGGTTTTTCACCTTAATGCATAAAATGCATTAAGGTGAAAAACCTTAACCACTTCCCGCCCGCCATATAGCAAAATGACGGACCTAAAGTGGGTGTATTATCCTGACTGGACGTCATATGATGTCCAGCAGGATGAGCCACTAGTGCCAGTGCCGCCCATCAGTGCTATCCATCAGTGCCCATCAGTGCCGCCTATAAGCGTCCACCAGTGCCATCTATGAGTGCCCATCCGTGCTGCCTATAAGTGTCCATCAGTGCTCCTATCAGTGCCCATCATTGCTGCATATCAGTGCTGCCTATCAGTGCCCATCAGTGCTGCATATAAGTGCCTCTTCATCAGTGCCAATCAGCACTGCCTCATCGATGCCCGTCAGTGCAGCCTCATCTGTGCTAATCAGTGAAGGAGAAAACTTACTTATTACTTAAAGTTCTTAAAAGAGCAATATGTGTATGCAATTCATAAGTGAGTTCATAATATTACCAATCGTAAGTGCAAAGAAAGTCTGAAAGTTTCCTCATTAGTGAATAGCATTGGTGAATCATATATAGATATCAATTGCATAAAGTCAAACACTGGTTCCTAGATGTACTCTAATAACAATGCAAATAAATTTGAAACACAATGTGAACTGTGAAAAAAAAACACAACAAAATCACACTGGAGACGGCTCCGGCGCACAGTAGGGGTCCGGTGCGTCCTGGTTCACCGTTTCAGGTCTGATTTCAGCACAAATTTTGGGCTAAATTCGGACCTGAAACAGACCAAAAGACGCAGAGGGCTCCTGTGCAAATTCCCACCGGAGCCGCTCCGGAGATATATGAACCAACTCCACAGAGAGCCGGTCACATTCTGCTGCTATTGCGAATTGGATGCGGGTTCCCCCGGTGTAAACCCAGCCTAAAAGTGCAGCATGTATAAGCAATTCATAGTGAGTCCATATAATTAGGATAATAATCTGCAATCAAAAAAGTGCTGGTGCTTCGGTGATCCCCACCACCTATAAACGAATGTGCTCACCTCTGTGTTTGACCTCTCTTACTAAGTCAAAAATTGTCTTCCCCTATATGCTGGGGTATGCACGATGGGCTCCTCTGACGTCCTCCTCCTCCTTGTTTGTTCCACAGTATATCCAGATACCCTTACTTTAGTGGGGTGTGTGGCCCTTTAAAACCACAGTTTTTCTTCCCAGCAATAAAAACTGAACAGTGTTCTAATCCTTCTAAACTCTATTCAAAACTAAAAAAAAAAAAAAAGGAAAAAAAGTTTTGCCTTTAGTTATACTTTAAAGTAACCAATAAAGGCTACCACTTAGAACAGTGTTGCTCAACCTTTTTTTAGTTAAGGCACCCTTTAAAATTATGGACAGTCTTGAGGCACCCCATTCTAAAATGTAATAACTATTTTAATAGTTTTACATAATGCAACAACATCCACACACGTAGGGCACCCAATGTTAGAGGTGCAAACTGGTACTGACTAGTATTCCAATGTTTCTCTTCTTCTTTTTCTCCATCACTCAGCTAATGTGACCCCAAAGTTGATGGAGAGGGGCAGGGGAGATTCAAACAAGGATGCTATGCAGGCAACTGACATCCTCCTTATCGACTGATGATGTATTGCTTATAAGGAGATTGGCAGCTAGAAGGTTGTAATGGTGCACAATGAAAACCTGTGGCTTTGTGTAACAAAAAGGCAGCCTTCATCCACCCGCTGGCTTGTATACAATGTTGGGGTACTTTTTAGGCATTTTCCAAGGCATCCCTGAAGAATCCTCAAGTCACTCCAGGGTGCCTGGGCACCCTGATTGTAAAAGGATGACTTAGACAACCTAAACCCCTTATCAGGGCCGGCCCTACCATGGGTCCCAGTGGGCCCATTGGACCCAGGCAGCACTTTGAGAGGGGCAGCAATTTGAACCACCACCGCCTCTCCTTCTCTTCTGTTTATCCAGCAAATTGACGACTAAGATTTTTTTGTTTGTTTTGTGTGTCATGATGACAACTGCCCCCCTGGACCGCTCTGCCTGCCCCTATACTAACCTAACCCACCCCCTATACTCCCCTAGCCTGTCTATATACTACCTTAGCCTGTCTGTATACTACCATAGCCTGCCCTTATACTGCCTTAGCATGTCCATATACTACCCTAGCCTGTCCATATATTACCCTACCCTGTCTATATACTACCCTAGCCTGTCCATATACTACCCTAGCCTGTCCATATACTGCCCTAGCCTGTCTACATACTACCCTAGCCTGTCTGTACACTAGTATAGCCTGTCCCTATACTGCCTTAGCCTGTCCATATACTACCCTAGCCTGTCCATTTACTACCCTAGCCTGTCCATATACTACCCTACCCTGTCTATATACTACAATAGCCTGTCCATATACTACCCTACCCTGTCTATATACTGCCCTAGCCTGTCTAAATACTACCCTAGCCTCTCCATATACTACCCAACCCTGTCTATATACTACCCTATAGCCTGTCTATATGCTACCCTAGCCTGCCCCTATACTACCCTAGCCTGTCTATATACTACCTTATAGCCTGTCTATATACTATCCTAGCCTGTCCATATACTACCCTAACCTGCCCCTATACTGCCCTAGCCCGCCCCTTGGAATTGAACATAATGGTATGTCATATAATTTTGCATATAGACAAGGTACTGTTTCATGTAAATCTGACTTCCTGATAAAAATTCATTTTAGTTGTAATTATCATGATATATAATAATGGATGTCGGGGCCTATTGGTGGGCGTGATTTTTTTTTTCTTGGGAGGGGTGGGGGGACAGCATTTTATTTTTGGACTCAGGCAGCACAATGTCTTGGGCCAGCCCTGCCCCTTACGATAGTGATACACAAAAGCAGCAGAGCTTCCAACAAGTAGATGGGCAGTTGCCGAAAAAAAAAAATCCCCTGCAAGGCAATGTCATAATGCGCTATTACCCAGATAGCAAGGATAACTTGCCACGCATTTGTGGCAGTGTTGAATTGTAAGTCTGTTAAATTGCTGTACATTTTCACTGGCAAGTTGTACACTTGCAGAGCACTTGAAGCACAAGTTCTAGTTGACACATTTCCAATTTGTAGAAAATTTGTGTGCCAAGTCTCTAGCAAGAGCAACGTTGCAGTGGTGAGTCTACAGCAAGAGCTCTGCAAGTCTACAGCATGAAAATTCAACCACAGTGATCCCTGTGGTGGGATGACTATTGCACAAAATGACTGTACAAGAACTTGCAGCAGACTTGCAGAAGATTTGCAAAAAAAGTTGATCTGGAGTCATGCAATGCGGACTTGCTGCAATTGTGCAACAAATTTGTGAAGCCTGGCAAGTCTAGCAATAGCTTAGTAATTCATTCTCAAACGTACAGCACAATTGCTTGCCTTCAGGGCATGCATTGCATACTTGCACATTATAAGAGATTTACCTCAAAACGAAGCCCTCCAGCGCCACACTGTCACTGCTGAGAGGACTTCCATCTTCACTCGGTCTTCCTTTCAGGTTCGCGGCCTCTACATGAGTGGGCGGGGGTAGCCATGACTTCACTCTTGCACATTAGTGCGGGAGCCGTTTTTTATGGCATGAGCTCTGAAGGTCCGGCACTGTATCCCGGACCTTCAGAATGCAGGCATAGGTAACGTCACCGGCTGCATGCACTCTGAATATTTTCTATACAGTGCAAGTTTAGGAGATATTTACAGTACCTTATTATAGGCTTACCTGTAGGTACAAGTGGTATAACAGAGTTTCACTACCACTTTAAAAGATCACATTGTGAATTGTATTCCATTCTGATAACTGTATGGGACCGATGCATACAATAATTGTATTTAGTATATGATTTATTTTATTTGAAATACTTTTTCTTTACATTTACCTAAACGCCATACTGTCTAAATTACAGTTGAAGGGGTTGGGACAACGTACAACACTGCCATGGGCGTAAGGCCCTTGTTTCTCAATCTGCAGTACATTTAGGCCAGGATGGGGTTCAGTCCAACCATTAGTTATAAGAATTGGAAATGGAGGTAGAGTAGCACTTTAACCACTTCCCGTCAGGCTTATAGCAGAATGATGGCCGAGCGGTGGTTGTGTTATCCTGACTGAACGTCATATGATGTCCGGCAGGATAAGCCGCAATCGTGTGCCCGCGGGGACACGCATCGCGGCGATCGGTGGTGTGGTGTGTCACTCTGACACACCGCAACTCCGATTGTGGTAAAGAGCCTCTCATGGCTTTCCTCTGCTCACGCTGACAGGGAAAGACAATCTGCTTCTCTCCTGTCAGAGGGGGGGTCTGCGCTGATAATTAGCACATTGATTATCGGTTCAGCCCCCAACAGAGGTGCCCACCACATCTGCCAATCACTGCCTATCAGCTGCCAGTCAGTGCCCACCACATCTGCCAATCACTGCACATCAGCTGCTAGTCAGTGCCCACCAAAGTGCCAATCAGTGCCCACCAGTAACGCCTGTCAGTACCTCATCATCAGTGCTGCCTATCAGGGCCATCTATTAGTGCCCATCAGTGCCATCTATTATTGCCCATCAGTGCTGCCTGTCAGTGCCAATCAGTACTGCCTGTCAGTGCCTGTCAGTGCCGCCTGTCAGTGCCCACCAGTTCCACCTATCAGTGCCTATCAGTGCCACCTATTAGTGCCCATCAGCGCCGCATATCATTGCCCATCAGTGCTGCATATCAGTCCCGTCTATTGGTGCCCATCAGTGCTGCCTATCAGTGCCCATCAATTCTACATATTAGTGCCTCCTCATCAGTGCCACCTTATTAGTGCCAACTCATCAGTGCTGCCTCATCAGTGCCCATCAGTGCAGCTTCATCAATGCCTGTCAGTGAATGAGAAAACAAATTTTGTAACAGAAACAAAGAAAACCTTTTTTTTTTCAAAAATGTTATTTTTTTTAGTTTGTTTAGCAAAAAATAAAAACCCCAGTGGTGATAAAATACCACCAAAAGAAAGCTCTATTTGTGGGAATAAAATTATAAAAATGTAGTTTGAGTACAGTGTTGCATGACCGCGCAATTTTCATTCAAAGTGTGACAGAGCTGACAGCTGAAAATTGTCCTGGGCATGAAGGGGGAAAGTGCCCGGTATTGAAGTGGTTAATCTCTGTGAATGAACGACCTTTCTGTAATAATTTTAGAAAACACAGTGTAAAATTCTGCATGATGAAGTCATTGTAGGTCATAAATTGTCTTTCCCTTCTATAATTAAACAGGAAATAATTTAGAAATATGTATAAATATTAAGCCACAAGTTCCTCCACATGCAAATACATTCATTAAGAGCATTAATGGGTAAAAAACGCTTTGATAGAAGTAAACTGTTAAACTATTAAAATGTTCTATGTATTTATTCTTCCTAGCGGCTTTGAAATGATTTGACTTAAATGCATAATTTCCATCAGAAATAATGTTTTATAACAAATAGCTTAGTGTCTATGTGTCTGTCATGTGGTGTGCAGACATTGTTTTGCAGGGAACCTACTCATTAATGTTCCTGCAGATTACAAATAATTACCACGATAATTATCTACTGTGAAATATTTTATTTTAGTATTTTCTATCGAATTCAAATCCTCTGCCATGAACTGTGAAGAAATGCATACATTAAAGGGGAAGTGTTTTTTTTTTTAGAGCACATGTTGAGTTAATATTGCAGTTTTTGGGGTCTGTTTACTGTATACCTGAACATTGTGCGACGTGTATACTGTATTTAACAGCTTACCAACCACATACTGTACATATAGGGCGGCAAGATGGCTCTTCTGCGCAGGATCACGTACCTAATATGTGATCCTGCACTTCCGGGTCTGGGGCACTGACTTGATGCCCGTCGGTATCCGCTGATCGTTAGGCAGAGAGCCAGAACGGGATGTAAACAAGGCAGATTGCCGTTCTGTCAGTAGGGAAGGCATTGATCCTTTGTTCCAGTAAAGCGGTAACATGGATCAATGCCTTCCTATAGTAAAAGAACCTCCCCCACAGTTAGAAAGCACAGGCTAGGAACACATTTAACCCTTTGATCACCCCTGATGTTAACCCCTTCTCTGCCAGTGTCATTAGTACAGTGACAGTGCATATTTTTAGCACTGATCACTGTATTAGTGCAACTGGTCCCAAAAATTGTCAAAAGTGTCAGTTAGTGTCCCGCAATCAAGCGAAAGGATTGAGCCGGCAACTCTGTAGTCCATGTAGCGATTTTAATGGTTGGTTACATAAAGTGACAAGCATAATGGCAACAGCCTTAGTCGTATGTTAACCACTTGCTTACTGGGCACTTAAACCCCCTCCTGCGCAGACCAATTTTCGGCTTTCAGCGCTGTCGCATTTTGAATGACAATTACGCGGTCGTGCGACGTTGTACCCAAACAACGTTTTTATCATTTTTTCCCCACAAATAGAGCTTTCTTTTGGTGGTATTTGATCAACTCTGCGGTTTTTATTTTTTGTGCTATAAGCAAACAAAGAGAGACAATTTTGAAAAAAGAACAATATTTTTTTACTTTTTGCTATAATACAAATCCAAAAAAAAAAAAATGATTCATCGGGTTTGGCCGATATATATTCTTCTCCATATTTTTGGTAAAAAAAAAATTACAATCGGCCTATATTGATTTCTTTGCGCAAAAGTAATCGCGTCTGCAAACTATGGGAATTGATTTCTGGCATTTTTATTATTATTTTTTCTTTTTAGTAGTAATGGCAGCGATCTGCGATTTTTAATGGGACTTTGATATTGGGGCGGACATGTCGGACATTTTTGACCCTTTTTGGGGCCACTGACATTTATACAGCGATCAGAAATTTAAATATCCACTGATTACTGTATAAATGTCATTGGCAGGGAAGGGGTTAACACTAAGGGGGCAGTGAAGGGTTAACTGTGTTCCCTGCATGTGTTCTAACTGTGTGGGGGCGGGGCTGGCCAGGACATAACAGATCTAACTAATCCCAGTGACAGGGATCAGTAGATCTGTCATGTCCCCCTTCATAGAACAGAGAACCACCGTGTTTACATCGGCGGTTCCCTGTAGACGATCGCGGATCAGGAGCAGACATCGAGTCCACCCGATCAGCAAGCACGCCCACGCAGCCTGTGAGTGTGCGCAGGGAGCGTGCACAGGGGATGACGTCCACGGACGTCGTTATGGAAATCTAAAGGGGTTAAACATAACAATAGCAATGCATTTATACTCAAATAAGCTCCACCCCAAAATCAAATTGCATGGTAAATTGAAGCAATTAACAAGACAATTAAGAGGTTAATATCAAGATGTCAAAATGCAGGAAAAGGACTGAGACAAAAGATATTCTTCACCTGACATGTTTCAAAAGATATACAAGATATAAAAATACAGTGGAATACTATACATGATCACCTTACACACATGGGTCACAATAAATAAATCAATTATTTTTCAGTATGCTTGTGCAAAAAAAAAAAAAAGTTCCCCGTTGTGTGCGCTGTCTCTCTTCAAACTTACCTAGTGTCCGGCAATATTGCAGTCCCTGACTACCGGCGTTGCTAGTAAAAATAAATAAAAATTCCATAAAAATATCCCATAGTTTGTAGACGCTATAACTTTTGCGCAAACCAATCAATATACGCTTATTGGGATTTTTATTTTACCAAAAATATGTAGCATTTACATTTTTTTATTGGATGTATTTCATGGCAGAAAGTAAAACATTTTTTGTTTTCAAAATTCTGTTTTTTTTTGTTTATAGCGCAAAAAATAAAAAGCGCAGAGGTGATCAAATACCACCAAAAGATAGCTCTATTTGTGAAAAAAAAGGACATAAATTATATTTGGGTACGTTTATCTCGATAGAAAACCACCATAAACTAGTGGAGACGCGAAAAATAAAAAACGCGATATTTGTTTTTTTTTGTCTTAAAACTTTTGTTTTTTACAAAATGAAAGACGGTACTTTATGTAGGTTATTTTTTTACATTTACGATGTATAAAAACCATTTTATTTTTAGGGTTATTCGCATATAACTAACCAAACGCGTTTTCAATATCGCAGATGTTTGATACCCTATAAAAATACCTTAAAAATAAATAAAAATGATCGTTGCGGCCATCAGTCCCTGACGTTATAACGGCCTGTGATCCATTCAAACTTCTCTCTGTCGCGTGTGTTGCCCCTTGAAAAAAAAAAAAAA
>BLSH010142164.1:114195-126504 GCA_018402905.1 Glandirana rugosa | reverse complement strand
GAATACTAATGGTAAGAATTTTGGACAACAGGCCGTCGAACTAAAATTCCCATCCGAACTTTCTCATCGTATGTACAGGGCTTTAGTTTTCCTTTCACATATTATAACAAAATATAAAAAAGTGTAGACTTATTGGTGTGCAGTACTATATAAATAAATATATTATATTGATTTTGATTTTGATGATATGCTTTAGACCTCATACACACAGGTGCCGGAAGGAAGCACTTGGCATGTATCCCTGACATCGAGTGTATAAAAAAATATAATGAGCCAACTGGATCAATACATAAAAGCTCTCTGCTAAGAATCATGTTTACCTGGAGCTGCATTGTGTTTTGCGCTGTCTGTGTGGGTTTTATGTTGGATAATGTTCATCATGTCTATTTCCAGCCTGGCACAGCAACCAGCACAGCGAGAAATGCACGACTTTTTATATTATTGCTATGTACACTTCTGTAATTACACCTTTGTATGCTTAGCCTCATTTTTTTCTTCTTTTCAGAGCTGGGCAATGAAGCTGCCCCCTTCTCCATGCACCATCTGCTCTCATTAGCTTCCTTGTGCAACTCCAATGTGACTGACACCTCTCTGCCCAATGCACTTTAACCATTTGAAGACCAAGCCTTTTCAGGAACTTTTTGTTTAAAAGGTTAAATCAGTACTTTTTGCCAGAAAATTACTTACAAATATGTCTCCACTCCAGCAAGAACAAATGGTGGTTACCAAATCCCTATAGTATTAAGAAAGAAAGGCAAATACCCCCTATGTGGGACTTTACTGGTAAAGACACCACTCAAATGTATAAAATTGACATTTATATTTATTCGCGCCATCCTTACGCTGTTCCTCCCAGGAAGTGTGCGACGGCACGAATCATGACCTTGGACGATCCATTTCCTCCACAAGGAGGTGACCGGTGGTAGATCCCCCTCGTCCTCCTGCCCCCCCAGTGCTTTGTATGATAGCAAATTGAAGAACCACTTTTAAGCTGCCCCCATGATTTTCTGAAACGTCTTTTTACAGTGACCAGTTGATATACATTGAAATAATCCCTGGGTGGCCCAGGGTTGCCCCACGCCATCTTCCTCCCTCTCCATCACGACACCATTGGCAGTGACGTATATGTTTGCTGTATCTGTGTCTATAACTATTTTGTTCATATAAAACTTGTGCACCGGACAAAAAACATTATTTTGATATCTTCCCATTGTATACCCCTGATGAAGGGCATTTGGACCTGAAACGTTGGGCACCGAATCATACCTTTTGACAACGGAGTGTAACAATTTTTTTATATCTGCACATGTTCTGTTCAATGATGTATTACATGGTTGTACAATTATCCAGAAAACATTTTTCTTGATATATGCAATTTTATGCATGTCCCTCTTATGAAAAACAACCTTTTAAAAAAATATTGAATACAATTTCGAGTTTTTATACATTTGAGTGGTGTCGTTATCAGTAAAATCCCACATAGTGGGTATTTGCCTTTCTTTCTCATGAAAATTACTTAGAACCCCAAACATTATTGTAATGGAAATTTGTAGGTTCTGTAAATAATTATATTCTATTTTGTATGTATTGCACACGGCACTAATAATGTTTTCATTACATGTTTGCATTCTTTGGAGTCCTGATTAGAATTAGCCTGCCTATGTTACACCCCTTGTTACCATACAAGTACAATTGTAATATTAATGTGATACCTATGTAATCATGTGTATAAAACCTTCAATTGCATCATAATAAAGCAGAACAGTTATTTGGAAAGATGCTGAGTGTATCTTTTGTGTCTGCTCCCTACTGCAGTAGTTATTATTAATTTGAAACCACTAATCAATATGAGGATAAGAGTTGCCTATCTATAAAATTCCAGGAATTGATGACGTAGGAATCAGCTGCTGTGAGCCCAGTGCAGGACACACTCCCTGAAGACCCAGATATTTGACTTTTTTGTAGATTTGATCCCGGCTTTATACTGAGGATAGTAATGACAATACTGAGTATGCAGTTTATCACTCAGAAGGACGCTCCGTATTCAAAGTCATTGGATCATTCTTCCCCAGCTCAACAAGCAGAGCTCCATGCTTTAGCAAAGCCTGTGAGCTATCAAAAGTGTATATATTTATATAGATAGTAGGACATTTAGAGAGCTTTTGGTTCCATTAGAAGGGCCAGAAGTTGTTTTTACTTCGGAGGTAAAACAATTAAGCATACTAAGTTAATTTATTGGCTGTCTTCGGCCTTCCAGCTTTTTGCTGAGGGAGCCATACTAACAGTAATACTCACATATGGAAGCAGACCAGGCAACTAAGGATGCTGCATTATGGCCCCGGACACTTGCTGGGTCTGTGTAACTCACAGATTCCATCCTAGTTCTGGGCCAGTATAACTGGGATTAATAATTCAACTTTAAGGACCCCAGAACGAGAACAACAAGTGGTCCACAGGGTGAAACTTCTTATGAAACAGGACTTTGGAAAAAGGTGATCTTTTATGTCTGCCAGCCACTCTTTTCCCTCCAGCTTGACACATAGATCGTGTCATCAATCACAAGCAGTTATGGCTGCCTTAGTAAATGAGCCTGGGATAGAGCCAGGGTTCTCCACAGTTGTTTATAACATACCACTTCTTTTACCTGTTGCCAAAAGCTGAACATCCCTTCCAGAGATTACAAAAATATATATCCAATGCCCAAGTCAAGATCTTACGAGTATGCATTTTGTCTGTATGGACAAGGTTTTCTAGATGTTCAGTGGCAAATACTACTGCAAAGGCCACAGTAAAAAGTGTTATCAGAAGAAGTTTATAAGTACAGAGTGCCAGAATCTGCAGAGAGTAACAGAGGAACTATTTTTATCGGTGAGTCCTTACTAGAAGTTTTGAGGTTTTGTTTTTACACCCCCTACCATCTACAATGTAGTGAAAAAGTAGAGTAGGAAACTAGAAAACTATTGCCTGAATGTTTCTTATAATTTATTAAACTCCAAAGGAGACATTGGACTCTCTCCCTATGAGATTTGGTTTGGGAGTGTGTTACTCACTTGTTTATTTTTTGTCTCAGCAGCTGAAGGCCTCCACTTGAATCACAGAGAATGTTGCTGATCTTTTAAGGTTTTTGACAAATGAATTTATGTGTTTTCTCCCCAATTATAGACCCTAACAGTTTAGAAGGATCTCATAAACGAAAGCCAGATGACTTGTGGATTGTTAAGAGACATTTATATATAAGGAAATGTTTGGAGACTCAATACAGCGTCTGTTCATGTACAGTTTTGCAAAAGTCACCTGGATCCACACCAGACACTGCAAAAAATGACTTAATTAAATAATCTCTGTTTTTGATTTGTTTCCCTCTTGGAATCACAGTCTAGGGTACTATTTATGCAAATGCTTTTATTATAAGGAATATAAATATAGATATATTTAAAGCGGAGTTCCACCCAAAAATGGAACTTCCGCTTTAAGCACTCCTCACCCCCTTACATGCCACATTTGGCATGTAATTTTTTTTGGGGGGGAGTGTGTACCCAGGTTTCAGAGGGACTTCCTGTCCCTCTTCCACCTTCCACCTCTGGGCTGCCTAGGCGACTCCTCCTCTCCTCCTAGGCGGCCCCTCCCTCCTGGCAATCTTCTGGGACACGTCACAGGTCCCAGAAGATTGCCTGGCCACTAAGAATGCGCAGCGCGACTCGCGCATGCGCAGTGGGTGCCCGGCCGTGAAGCCGGGCCGGGTGCCCACACTTGGAATGGCGCGGCCGTCGGGAGGAGGGGGGAGACGAGCGAGGCTTCGGGCGCAGCCATCGCTGGACCGGGAGACAGGTTAAGCTACTGTTTATTAAAAGTCAGCAGCTACACTTTTCGTAGCTGCTGATTTTTAATAAACAAAAAAACGAGTGGAACTCCGCTTTAATGAGATTTGAAAAGTAGTTCAGCCATGTAGATGTCATATTTGTCTTTTGTATGTCTTTCAGTACATGTAGAATTGTCTGCGTTTACACATGCTGATAAATCAGCATACCAACAATTAAGCTAGAAGGCCATTCTGGCCACAGGAGTGTACAGCCAATACTCTGTAAATATGTATTATCAATCATTTGTTTTTCACAATGAAAAGTCATTTTGTAATGAAAAATATTCTCCACAATGAAGTTTTGCATCTTTGGCCAGGACTACCCCCACCTAAGCGTGTGGAGGTTCCAGGTTAAAGGTGATAGCAGGTATGGTTAGTGATCAAAAAATTGATCAAAAGAGGGGAGATTGTAATGGAAAATTGTAGGATCTGTAAATAATTGTATTCTATTTTGTATGTATTGCACAGGGCACTAATAATGTTTTCATTACATGTTGGCATTCTTTCGAGTCCTGATTAGAATTAGCCTGCCTATGTTACACCCCTTGTTACCATACAAGTACAATTGTAATATTAACGTGATACCTACGTAATCATGTGTATAAAACCTTCAATTGCATTATAATAAAGCAAAACAATTATTTGGAAAGATGCTGAGTGTATCTTTTGTGTCTGTTCCCTACTGCAGTAGTTATTATTAATTTGTAACCACTAATCAATATGAGGATAGGAGTTGCCTATCTATAATTTTTCTTTTTAGCAGAGACCCTAGAGAATAAAATTGTGATTGTTGCAATATTTTATTTCACACAGTATTTGTGCAGCTGTCTTTCAAGCTCAATTTTTTTTTCATAGAGCAAATACACTTTAAAGAATTTTAATGAGAAAAAATTACCATAGATAACCCAATTTGTTTTTTTTTAAATATTAAAGATGATGTTACGCTGAGTAAATAGATACCAAACATGTCATGCTATAAAATTGTGCACGCTCGTGGAATGGCGACAAACTACAGTACTTAAAGAGGAGCTTCAGCACCCCCCCCCTCCAAAAATGAAAAGTCAGAAGCTACAAATACTGTAGCTGTTGACTTTTAATATTAGGAGTAGGACACTTACCTTTTCAGGGATCCCGCGATGTCTGCACCCCAGCCAATTTTTCAATCGGCTCTCAGGTGCTGCCGCCACCATTCCTGGTAAGGGAAGCTGGCAGTGAAGCCTTGCGGCTTCACAGCTGGTTCCCTACTGCGCATGCATGAAGCGCGCTGCACTTTCTGAATGGTCCAGCAGCGGTGGAAGGAGGCCAAACTTCCGGGGGATCTCGCCATGATGAGGTCTCCCGGAAGTGGTGACGGGTACCTATCAAAAGCTGGTACCCCCCCCCCCCCGAAAGGTGGCAAGTATGGCAGTGGAGGGGCAGAAGAAGAAAACAAGAGGAGATTCACCCTTTAGGGTGGAGCTCTGCTTTAAATATCTCTATAGGTGACACTTTTTGCAGGTGCTTTTTACAGGTTACCTTTTTAGAGTTACAGAGGAGGTTTTGCACTAGAATTATTGCTCTCACTCTAACGTTTGTGGCGATACCTCACGTGTGGTTTGAACAGCGTTTAACCACTTCCATATAGGACACTTACACCCCCTTCCTTCCCAGACCAATTTTCAGCTTTCAGTGCTTTTACACTTTAAATGACAATTACTCAGTCATGCTACACTGTACCCAAACAAGATTTTTTATCATTTTTTTCCTCACAAATAGAGCTTTCTTTTGGTGGTATATAATCACTGCTGGGTTTTTTTTTTCAATATAAGCGAAAAAGTAGCGAACATTTTGAAAAAAATACACTTTTTTTTTTTTAGTTTGTATTGAAAAATTTTGCAAAAAAGTAATTTTTCTTCATAAATTTGGGCCATAATTTATACTGCTATGTATCTTTGGTAAAAATAACCCAAATTAGTGGATATTATTTATTCTCTGTCAAAGTCGTAGAGTCTACAAACTATGGTGCAAATCACTGAAAATTGATCACACCTGATGTACTGATCACCTATCTAATTTCTTGAGACCCTAACAAGCCAGGAAATTACAAATACCCCCCAAATGACCCCTTTTTGGAAAGTAGACATTCCAAGGTATTTAGTAAGGTCAGTATGGTGGGTTTTTTGAAGTTGTAATTTTTTTACACAAAATTGTTAAACAACAAGTTATTTCTCACACATAGCATAAGCATACTTGCAATGACACCCCAAAATACATTCTGCTACTCCTCCTGAGTATGGCGATACCCCATGTGTGAGACTTTTACACAGCCTGGTCACATACAAAGGCCTAACATTGAAGTAGCACCTTCAGGAGTTCTACGAGCATAAACTACACATCTAATTTCTCAGCCACCTATTACACTTTTGAAGGCCCTGGAGCACCAGGACAATGGAATCGCCCACAAAATGACCCCATTTTGGAAAGCAAACACCCTAACGTATAATCTAAGAGGCATAATGAGTCTTTTGAACGGTTCATTTTTTTCCAGAAGTTGTTGGAAAATGTGGGGAAAAAAATGAAAATGCATTTTTTTAACACAAAGTTGTCCATTTATAAGATATTTCCAACACATAGCATGTGCATAGCAAAAATTACACCCCAAAATACATTTAGCTACTCCTCCTGAGTATGGCGATACCACATGTGTGAGACTTTTACACAGCCTGGCCACATACACAGGCCCAACATTGAAGTAGCACCTTTAGGCGTTTTACGAGTATAAACTACACATCTAATTTCTCAACCACCTATTACATTTTTGAAGGCACTGGAGCAACGGGACAATGGAATTGCCCACAAAATGACCCCATTTTGGAAAGCAAACACCCCAACGTATAATCTATGAGGCATAATGAGTCTTTTGAACATGTAATTTTTTTCCTGAAGTTTTTGGAAAATGTGGAAAAAAAATGAAAACTCATTTTTTTACACAAAGCTGTCCATTTATAAGATATTTCCAACACATAGCATGTACATAGCAAATATGACACCCCAAAACACATTCTGCTACTCCTCCTGAGTATGATGACACCACACGTGTGAGACTTTTACACAGCCTGGCCACATACAGAGGCCCAACATTGAAGTAGCACCTTTAGGCGTTCTACGAGCATAAATTACACATCTCATTTCTCAACCACCTATTACACTTTTGAAGGCCCTGGAGCACCAGGACAATGGAATTGCCCACAAAATGACCCCATTTTGGAACGCAAACACCCCAACGTATATTCTTTGAGGCATTATGAGTCTTTTGTACGGTTAAGTCTTTGAAAAACACGGAAAGAAAATAAAAACTCTTTTATTTTTACACAAAGTGGTCAATTTATAAGATATTTCTAACACATAGCATGTACATAGCAAAAATTACACCCCAAAATACATTCTGCTGTTCGTCCCGAGTATGGCGATATCACATGTGTGAGACTTTTACACAGCCTGGCCACATAGAGAGGTCCAACATCCAGGGAGCACCATCATGCGTTCTAGGAGCATAAATTACACATAAAATATCCTAATGACCTATACCTACACTTTTGAAGGTCCTTAAGCACCAGGACAGTGGAATTACCCACAAAATGACCCCATTTTGGAAAGCAAACACCCCAACGTATATTCTATGAGGCATTATGAGTTTTTTGTACGGTTCATTTTTTCCACAAGTCTTCGGAAAACGTGGAAAGAAATTGAAAACATATTTTTTTTTCACAAAGTTGTCAATTTATATGATATTTCTAACACATAGCATGCACACAGCAAAAATGACACCCCAAAATATATTCTGCTACTCGTTCCGAGTATGGTGATGCCACATGTGTGAGACTTTTACACAGCCCAGCCACATAGAGGGGTTCAGCATTAAAGTAGTTCCTTCAGGCATTCTAGGAGCATAAATTACACATCTAATTTCATTCTTTTCTATCACATTTTTGAAGGTCCTGGAGCACCAGGACAGTGGAATTACCCCCAAAATTACCCCATTTTGGAAAGCAAACACCCCAATGTATATTTTATGAGGCATGGGCTGCAGGTACGTACTCGGGTACTCTTATGGGCTGCAGATAGGTACTCGGGTACTCTGATGGATTAGTAAAAGGTACTCGGGTACTCTGATGGACTGCTAAAAGGTACTCGGGTACTCTGATGGGCTAGTAAAAGGTTCTCGGGTACTCTAATGGGCTGGTGACAGGTACTCGGGTACTCAGATGGTCTGGTGCCAGGTACTTGGGTACTCAGATGGGCTGGTGACAGGTACTTGGGTACTCAGATGGGCTGGTGACAGGTACTTGGGTACTCAGATGGGCTAGTGACAGGTACTCAGATGGACTGGTGACCAGTACTCGGGTACTCTGATGAGCTTGTGACAGGTACTCAGGTACTCAGAAGGGTTGGTGACAGGTACTCGGGTACTCTGATGGGTTGGTGACATGTGCTCGGGTACTCTGATGGGATGGTGACAGGTACTCGGGTACTCTGATGGGCTGGTGACAGGTACTCAGGTACTCTGATGGGCTGGTGACAGGTACTCGGGTACTCAGATGGACTGGTGACAGGTACTTGGGTACTCTGATGGGCAGGTGACAGGTACTCGGGTACTTTGATGGGCAGGTGACAGGTATTCAGGTACTCAGATGGGTTGGTGACAGGTACTCGGGTACTCTGATGGGCAGGTGACAGGTACTCGGGTACTTTGATGGACAGATGACAGGTACTCTGATGGGCTGTGACAGGTACTTTGATGGGGTGGTGACAGGTCCTCTTTACTACTGCGGGGGCAATCAGTGTGATTGGTGCACACGGTAAGCAGTAACGAGCTGTTACCGCTATCTCCTACTCAGAGCAGAGCGGCGAAAATGGGAGGACTTCAAATGACGTCCACCCAGGATGGGGAGTGCACCTTGCCGGCGTATTATTACTATATGCCGGTAAGGAAGGGGTTAAATATGCTTGCACGACCTATGTATGTATTCTGCACGCAATTTTTTTTCTTATTTATTTTACTTTTTATTTTTTATTTTTACACTGTCCCTTTATTTTTGATCACTTTTATTCCTATGAAACATTTCTTGTAATAGAAATAAGGATCACAGGTCCTCTTTACTGAGAGATCTGGGATCAAAAAGACTCCAAATCTCTCATTTACCTTTAAAAGCAAAAGATCAAAAAATATATATTTTTTTAACTTTTTCTTTAACAAAAAAAAATTTACTATGGTCCTGGAACCGGAAGTGGCGCCATCTTGGCCTCACTCTTCTCCATACCCAGCTACTGCCAGGGTCAGATTGCTTCACCGATCAATCAGGTACAAACGAGAACGACTGGGAAGTGGCAGGAAGGGGGCATCCCTCCCGCTGCTTCTAAAAGTAATGCTATGGTGAATAAGCCTGCAGGGCCACTTTTATCTGAAAGAAAATCACCTACAGTATAAAATAAAATACTGAGGTTATGGCAGCTAGTTATGTAACCCCATCAGCGGTGGCTGGTGCATATGGGGTGCTTGGGCGCCACTTCCCCGCCGCTGAGTAGGAATAAAAAAAAGTCCACCTGGCCCCCCTGCAGGAGGCGCCGGTACATTGACTTTTCTTTTTTTTTTTTTTCCTCGGCTCTTTGCTGTCAGCTGACAGCAAGTAGTGAGCTGATTGGTCATAAGCATAACGTATGTAGAAAAGGTTACTGTTCCTTCCATTCTATTATTTTAACACTTAACATGTTATGGGAATACTTTTACACAATAATACTACAAATAAAGTGGAAAAATAACAATGATGCACCCGAAGAAAAATAATAAAAATGGCTCACCGAAGATCATCTATTTCAGACTCACAGTCACTTTCCGTCATGGGGGAGTCTTCATCCCTAGAGCTGGGGGGTTCTTCTGCTGCTGCTGCTGTTTGTTTAAATGCTGCCACCATATTGCTCCCGTTGTCTGTTATCACTGTAAGGATGCTGCTGCTACTGCAGAGTGCTGGCACTGCTGAGTGGTGGTCTCTGGTCTGAGTGGGCCTGTATGCTGCTTGTGCAGAGTGCTGCTGGCACTGCTGGATGGATGGTGGTCTCTGGTCTGAGTAGGCCTGTATGCTGCTGCTGCAGAGTGCTGGCCTGGCACTGCTGGATGGTGGTCTCTGTGTGGTCTGAGTAGGCCTAATGCTGCTGCTGCAGAGTGTGCTGGCACTGCTGGATGGTGGTCTCTAAGTGGTCTGAGTACTAGGCCTCTAAGGCCTGTAATGTAATGCTGCTGCTGCTGCAGAGTGCTGGCAGGCACTGCTGGATGGTGGCCTGAGTGAGTAGGCCGTAAATTCCTGGGCCTGTAAGCTGTTGCTGCAGAGTGCTGGCACTGCTGGATGCCACTCCCAGTGGTCGGCTCATCACTCAGAGGAGGCCTGTGTAGCACAGTTGCAGAAGACGTGCTCTGGATGGATGGTGGTCTGAGGGAAGGGGAGGCCTCAGGCCTGCTGTATGTACTGTACTGTACTCACGTGTATCTCACTCACACAGTCTGCTTTGCTCTCTGAGTGGAGTGGATGCCTGGCTGGCGGACAGAGGAACGGTTAGCTCGTCAGGACTAGCAGGAGTCGGGAGTCTTGGGACTCTGAGTCGGGAGGCCTCAGCCTGGCTGTCCTGTCCTGTGTGCACAGTCACACACAATGCCGTTCAGTGCTCTCTCTCTCTCACTCTCGACTCTCGTGGCGCGGTGCTTGCTGGGGACAGATTGCAGAGTTGGCAGAGAAACCGGAAGTTAGTTCATGTGGGTAAACGTTCCTCTTCGCCATTTTCGTTCGTAAACGAAAACGTATCTGATTCTCGTCATAGTTTTTGCCAGTGGACGAAAATGTGCTGTACTTTTCGTTTCGTTTTCGGCATTGTAAAAATGCCGCAGACGAAATCTGTGACGAAAAAGTTTTCGTTGACGAAATTAACACTGGTCGACAAGTACTAAAACTATTAATACCAGGGCTTAGTATATGGTATAGGACCCATCCCAGACAGCATCTAGATCTTTGGCCCAGTTCTTGTGTCCAATGTCCCTCTTCTACATGCCTTCACTTTTAGATATATAGAAGATAACTGTTTGATGCCATGTTAAAGGTACAAATGTATTTGACTATATGTCCCCTACAGCCTGTTCGAAACATTCATTTTTTTTACTAGGTCATAACTTTAGCTGTACTAGACCATGTAACTGCTATGGGTTCCAGAAGTACGGGGGTCCAGGTCCTGCTTCTTCTCCGGATAGGGCACACACATATCATGTCTTTTAGAAGCGTCTCCACCATATCGTGTCACAGCTACTCAGTGCCGTCTTTAAGGCAGGGCAAAAGGGGCAGCTGCCCTGGGCCCTATAATTGTTGTGGGGCCCAAAGCAGCTGTCTCATACTTGCCAACTATCCCAGTTTAAATCCCCCTGTCCTTGAAGTTTTAGTCCTATGTTGTGTCCCAATATCTCCGTGTGAAGTACTATTACTAATTCTGCCCAGCTCTGCCCTATTGCTGTGTACACAAGACATGACTCACCTGCACACCCTGTGTTTACATGTAAATAACCTGCATTAATATGTAAATAGTGGTGGCATTAATATGTAAATAGCCACGGCTAGTGACAGCCAGTGACATTGATATGTAAATAGGGCAGCATTCACATGTATATCATGGGGTCATATCCACCATCATGTCTGCTGAATGCTGCCCCCTGGGGGGGTAAAGGGGCATGCTTGAAAGTCCTGGCTACAACTGCGGTCATTAAGCCTACTGTGTATTAACCTCTTGCAACCAATCATTGAGCGGTAACGATATGCAGCAACCTCTAGCAACCAATCAGTGAGCAGTAATAATGTGCAGTAACCTCTAGCAACCAATTAGTGAGTGGTAAGCATGTCCAGCAACCTCTAGCAACCAATCAGTGAGCAGTATTGATGTACAATAATTTCTAGCAATCAATCAACAAGCAGAAGTCATGTGCTGTAACCTCTATCAAATAATCAGGGAGCCGTATTGTGTGCTGTAACCTCTGTCAGCCAGTCAGTGAGTGGTAATGATACACTGTAACCTCTGGCAACCAATCACAATCACTGTCTGATATGATTAAGTAAACTGGTTTTGAGTCTAGATACTATTTATTGTATTTAATCCTGTAAGAAATAAGACTTTACTCCCAGAGTCCGGTCCTACACATTTATGACACTTTTCCACCCGGGATCGGTTCTCATCGACGTCCCGGCAGAAATTATTACTAACCTGGGACCCGTTTGTAAAAAAAACCCGGGAGAGGAAGGTACATTAAAGTGAGAGGTAGACGAGTCTCTGTATGTTATTTATCATAGATCTGAGTTTTGGTCAAATGAATTAGTATAGTCTGTCACTAACACTAACCAACGGTCTCCAATGTCACATAGTAATGGTGAGTGACTGACCGA
>BLSH010142164.1:81517-103179 GCA_018402905.1 Glandirana rugosa | reverse complement strand
ACAAGCTGATCAGGAAGGCCAGCTCAGTCCTGGGGATTCCCCTGGACACTGTACAGGAGGTGGGAGAAAGGAGGACGGTAGCAAAACTATCATCATTGCTGCAGAACGCCTTTCACCCCCTGTATGAAACCGTTACCTCACTGAGCAGCTCCTTCAGTGACAGACTGTTACATCCTAAGTGTCTGAAGGAGCGTTATAGAAGGTCTTTTCTCCCTGCTGCTATTAGACTTTACAATCAAAGCTGCTCCCAGTGAACCATTAACTATAATACACATTGTTATTACTGTTTAACTGTGTAAAATACTACCTGTGTGCAATATTCACTTGCAATACATGCAATACCACCTGTGTGCAATATAACCTGCAATACGTGCAATACCACCTGTGTGCAATACTACCTGCAATACGTACTTTTTCCTCATTTGTATTTATACATTGTGTTGTGTATATACTTGTATACTATAGTATGTCTATTGTCTATATATTTTCATTTAGCATTTAGTTTTTATTTTTTCATGCTGCTGTAACAAAGAAATTTCCCCACTGTGGGACGAATAAAGGTTTATCTTATCTTATCTTATCTTAAAAGTTATCGCGTCTACAAAATAGGGGATAGATTTATGGCATTTTTATTCTTTTTTTTTTTTTACTAGTAATGGCAGTAATCAGCGATTTTTAGCGGGACTGCGACATTGTGGTGGACAGATCGGACACTTTTGACACTTCTTTGGTACCAGTGACATTTATACAGCGGACAGAGTTAAAAATAGCCACTGATTACTGTATAAATGTCACTGGCAGGGAAGGGGTTAACACTAGGGGGGCGATCAAGGGGTTAAATGTTCCCTAGGGAGGTGTTTCTAACTGTGGGGGGAGGGGACTGACTGGGAGTAGAGAGAGAACACTGTTCCTGATTAGTAGGAACAGCAGGTCTCTCGCTACTCACCTGTCAGAATGGGGATCTCTTTGTTCACATTGACTGATCCCCGTTCTAGGTCTCTGTGAAGCGATCATGGGCTCTGGCGATGTGCTGCGCCCACAAAACCTGTTCCCGCAACCGATGTACAGCTACAGCGATTTGCGGGAACGAGCCAACCTGCCGCAGTATAATGATGCTGGCTGGTTGGCAAGTGGTTAATATGCCATTGCCGTGCACTAGTACTATAAGGGATGAGTAATATTGGGGTGGAGGAACTTGACTGGCCTGCACAGAGTCCTGACCTCAACCTGATAGAACACCTTTGGGATGAATTAGAGCAGAAACTGCGAGCCAGGCCTATTTTCCAGCATCAGTGCCTGACTTCACAAATGCGCTACTGATAGAATGGTCAAACATTCCCATAGACACTCCTAAACCTTGTAGACAGCCTTCCCAGAAGAGTTGAAGCTGTTATAAACTGCAAAGGATGGGCCAACTCTAGACTGGGATGCCATTAAAGTTCATGTGTGTGTAAAAGCACGTGTCCCAATACTTTTGGTAATATTGTGTATCTTAATGCTTCCAGTTCTTCAGGAGCTGTCCGGTCCTCTGTGATCAGCCTTAGCTGAAGGTTAGTCTAGCAAGAACAATTTTTTTTTTTTTTTTTGGTGGTGATGCTGAATTACTTTACTATTTTTCTTGGGGACATTGGTGGGGAAGTCGTTCTCAGCTATGCTTCCCCTGGGGTAAGACTCTCAAAGTAATGCAGGTCAATAACTAAGGTGCAGCGGTCTCTCCACAGGAATCCTTCCAAATTAAAACAAATGAATGGGTGATTTTCTAGCCTGGCCTAAACTCCAAAAATTATGGGTGCTTTCCCCCAAAATATCCTAATGCTTGTTAACCGGTTCCCGACCAGCTTGCGTACATTTACTGCTGCAGAGTCCCGCAAATCGCCGTCTTTAAACGGCGGCAAGCTCTCATGCCCGCCGCACTCTGCAGGAGTGTGCCCATGGCTTGGGTGGACCCGATGTCCTCTGGCGAGCCGCGATTGCTTACCACAGCAGAAAAACGGGGAACGACCGATGTAAACACGGACAGGCAGCATGACAGAGATCTACTGATCCCTGTCACTGGGATTAGTTAGATCTTTTATGCCCCATGACAACCCAGCTCCCATACAGTTAGAACACGCCTAGGGAACACAGGTAACCCCATAGAGCGCCCCCCCCAGGTAAACCCTTTCACTGCCAATGACATTTATACAGTAATCAGTGCATATTTAAATTTCTAATCGCTGTATAAATGTCATTGGTGTCAAAAATGTCCAACATGGCCGCTGCAATATCAAAGTCCCGATAAAAATTGCAGATCGCCGCGATTACCAGTAAAAAAAAAAAAAGATTTAAAAACACCAGAAATAAATTTTCATGGTTTGTAAACGCTGCAACTTTTGCGCAAACCAATCAATAAACCCTGTTTGCAATTTTTTTTACCAAAAATATGAGGAAGAATATAAATCAGCCAAAACCGATGAATACATTTGTTTTTTTTAATTTTTTTTTTTTATTTGTATTTTAGCAAAAAGTAAGACATCTTCAGCCCCAGAAGGATTTACCCACTTTCTGACAAGGCCATTTTTTTGCGATTCGGCACTGCATCGCTTTAACTGACAATTGTACGGTCGTGCGACGTTGTACCCAAACAAAATTGATGTCCTTTTTTCCCACAAATAGAGCTTTCTTTTGGTGGTATTTGATCATCTCTGTGGTTTTTATTTTTTGCGCTATAAACAAAAAAAGACCAATAATAATAATAATAGTAATACATTTTTTTTTACTTTCTGCTGTAGCCATGTGCTCCCTTAAAGCGGAGTTCCACACTTTTTTTGTTTATTAAAAGTCAGCAGCTACAAAAAGTGTAGCTGCTGACTTTTAATAAACAGTAACTTACCTGTTTTCCGGTCCAGCGACGGCTGCTCCCGAAGCCTCGCTCGTCTCCCCCCTCCTCCCGACGGCCCTGCCATTCCTAGTGTGGGCACCCGGCCCGGCTTGACGACCGGGCACCCACTGCGCATGTGGGGGTCGCACTGCGCATTCCTAGTGGCCAGGTAATCTTCTGGGACCTGTGACGTGTCCCAGAAGATTGCCAGGAGGGAGGGGCCCCGCCTAGGAGGAGAGGAGGAGTCGCCTAGGCGTCCCCGAGGTGGAAGGTGGAAGAGGGACAGGAAACCTGGGGACACACTCCCCCCCCAAAAAAATGACATGCCAAATGTGGCATGTAAGGTGGCGAGGAGTGCTTAAAGCGGAAGTACCATTTTTGGGTGGAACTCCGCTTTAAGAGTGGCTGATGGTTGTGGTCTACCTGCCCGCTGCCCACACACCTGGAGTCACTGAACGGGCCGGTACTTTGTTTTGTTGTTTTATTTAGGGGTTGAACTTGGATAGGGATAGGGTTGACTGTGGGATGCCCAGTAATTGAACATGGGACCTTACTATATACAGCTCTTCTCCTCCAGCACACTACTTGCTGACCTTTACTTTTCTCCTTTCCTCTCTCCAGCACACTACTTGCTGACCGTTACACTTGTTTCCATGGTCCGAAAGGAAATTTATCAGACCTCCATGACACCTCCTCTTCACCACAGCTAGCACATGGTGAGGCCTGCTGCAGCCACCAGCAAGGCCTCAGGACCACGCTTTGTGGGTAAGAGTCGCTGATTTCCATCTGTGAAATCATGGACCCTCTCTTGTGTAGCTAAGTACATTGGTGCTAACTGAGCCTTGGATGAACTACAACTCCCAGCCCATCAAATGGCTCTCCTTCCCCTTGGTTGGCTCCTCCCGGCCTCTACAGACTGCTTGCTCTCCTCCCAAACTGTCTCAGACTTCTCATCCAACTCCCAGGGGCCACCAATCACCGACTATTTGGTGGATCCTGCAAAGAGTCTCTTTCAATGTAGACCTCAGCTGCTCTCCTGCTTCCTTGTGCCACTCCAGGAGCCGACTACCCCTCCCAGCTCCACCCAAGCCCCAGGCCTCAGGGCGAGGCATGCTCTGCAGCTCTAGCTACATCCTCATCTCTTCCACCCGAATTCTCCTGACACCTGCTAGCAGATCGCTGTATTTAAGGAGGCCTGCTCCCTGCCAACACAGCCTGTGGACTGGTCAAGCCTCCTTATCATACATCAGGAAGTGACACCTCTTCATCAGTCCCCCTTCTAGAGCTTTCCCAGCTCAAGGGGAGGAAATCTCCAAGGGGTGTCCCTTCCTTTCATCTCCAGCCCCTCCAACTGAGCCACTCCCCAGCCCAGGACAAAACATTCAGGCCTGCACCTACAGTCAGGCCTGACTAGATTTTTCCTCTCCTACCAAAAATCTCAAAAATAAAGCACCTACACTATGGGGGCGATACACTGCTATAAAGTATTGTTTTTAAAAATGAACAAATGTATTCATCGGTTTAGGCCAATATGTATTCTGCTACATATTTTTGGTTAAAAAACTGAAATAAGTGTATATTGATTGCTTTGTGCAAAAGTTATAACGTCTACAAAATGGGATGGATTTATGCCATTTTTATTATTATTGTTTTTTTTACTAGTAATGGCGACAATCAGTGATTTTTAGCGGGACTGCGACATTGCAGCGGACAGATCGGACACCTAACTGACATTTTTCAGACTTTTTAGGAACCAATGACATTATTACAGTGATTAGTGCTAAATTATATGCACTGCCACTGTACTAATGACACTGGCAGGAAAGGGGTTAACATCAGGGGTGATCAAAGGGTTAAATGTGTTCCCTGTTTGTGTTTTCTACCTGTATGGGGAATGGGCTGCCTGGGGAAACACACAGATTTTTCTTCCTGCATAGCAGAAAAACAGGATCTGTGTGATCTCCCCTGTCAGAACAGAGATCTGCCTTGTTTACACAGGCAGATCTCCGTTCTGTCACTGTGGGGAACCCTCGCGTGTGCCCGGGGACCCACTGATTGCCTCCCCCGTTGGCCATTGAGAGCGTGCACCCACTAAAGCAACTTCCCGAGCCGACGTACACCTATGGCGATTTGCAAGGATTGAGCAACCTTGCCGTATAATGACGGTGGCTGGTCAGTGGTTAAGAGGTGAAATTAGCCGTTAGGTAAAAATAAATTAGACTTTAGAGCATTTCCCAAGTATGTACTGTAATTTGAAGGATTGGCATTCTTCCCATGTTCCCATGTAGCCCTTGAGGTCACATTTAAAGGATTCTCATCACACAGTACGGTATTTAAAATAAAATGTTTTACTTTATTAAATGTCCCCCGTGGCAGTGACCAGTTCCCTAAACACCTTTTTGACCAGTTTAGGATCAGACTTTGTTTCCGTGGACTTCAATTGGTTTCAATTGCAGATTTCAAGCAGGATTCAACGCACTCCTCCCTGTGAACCCACTCCAAGCAGATTCACTCACGCCTAATCCTTTCTTAGTTGCCATCAGTGTAGTTATAACTGGTCTCCCCAATTAAAGATTTCCCTTTGTCTCCTGTTTCTGTTGCAACTCAAAAATGGATGGAAGGAAAGAAAATCTCTTGATTACCCCATCAACACAGTCATTGTTGATGGGGGGAATCCCTCCCACATTGCTATTGTGTTCTGCCAGCGGGGAGCCTTCCCTACTGATAGAACACAATAATCACTGCTGGCTGTAGTGATCGCATGAAAAAAATCTGACAGGCTGGTTGGACTGAAGTCGATCGATGGGTCAACTTCAGTACAACCAGCCTGCTCACAGATGGATCAAATCTAGGCCAGTACCCTCCCCCCCGGTCAGTCGGGTCTGGAGCACTTACCCCATCTATGGTGGGCACAGCTTCTCCCGGGCTTCACCAATGGCTTCCCCTGCTCGGCAGTGGTGGCTTCACCTTCCCCTGCTCTCCATGGGCATCGCGGCGGCTACCATTTCCTCCCTCCTGCTTGGCGGCCAATTGGGACTCTTCTCTTTTCGGCCAATCGGAAAACGGGTCTCAAACCCGCTTCTAAATGGCCAGATTTAGGATCAGTGTTTCAATAGCCAATATTCATTCACTGTTGTAACACCTGGATGGGTTCGTAGTGCAATGCTCTGCACCCCAAGCCCATCCTATTTTGAAGGCTATTAGAAGCTGTGGCTCTAATCAGGTGCTTTAAAAAGAACACTCCCGCTGCTGTAATTCCTGCGCCGGTGTCCTGAAAGGGGCTGGACGCATGAATAGGAGGTGGCGGCTGTGGATAGAGGGGGCGGCGCTCGGGCGCCCCTAATGGATGGCCTGCCACTGTCCAAAACTATAAAAAAGAAAACTGAGGTTCATGTACACTTTAACCACTTAAGGACCGGAAGGATTTCCCACTGTAGGACCATAGCACTTTTTGCGATTTGGCACTGCGTCGCTTTAACTGACAATTGCGCGGCTGTGCAACATTGTACCCACACAAAATTGACGCCCTTTTTTCCCACAAATAGAGCTTTCTTTTGGTGGTATTTGATCCCCTCTGCGTCACTTCTGGTCATCGCTATTAACAAAAAAAGAGCGACAATTTTGAAAAAAAAAACAATATAACTACAGGCAGTCCCCGGGTTACAAACAAGATAGGGACTGTAGGTTTGTTCATAAGTCGAATTTGTTTGTAAGTGGGAACAGGTACATTTTTTAAGTGTAGCTTCAGCCAAAAAAACTATTTTTAAGCTTTTTGGATAGCATAGGGAAGGGTTAACACCCCTGTAATGTTTGTTTTGCTGTCTATGTTCCTGTTCAGAAGATTTCACCTCACTTCCTGTCCCAGTGATAATTGGATTTTGAAAATTTTGTGTTGTAGTGGAAACAAACCTTGGTGATAAAGCTTCAGTGGAGGCACCTTTTCCCATAATAACTCTTACAGGAGTGAATTTCCCTTCCTAGGGGGAGATTTCCCCTCACTTCCTGTTGTCTCCCTCCGTTTGTAAGTAGGAGTCGTTCATAAGTCAGATGTTTGTAACTAGGGAACCCCTTGATAATTTTTTACGTTTTGCTATAATACATATCCAAAAAAAAATATAAAAAAAAAATGTATTCATCAGTTTTGGCCGATATATATACTTCCTCATATTTGTGATAAAAAAAAGAATCGCGATCGGCATTTATTGATTGGTTTGCGCAAAAGTTTTCCGCGTTTACAAACCATGAGAATTAATTTATGGCATTTTTCCTATTTTTTTTTTTTACTAGTCATGGCAGCGATCTGCGATTTTTATCGGGGCTGTGATATTGCCACGGACATGTTGGACATTTTTGACACTTTTTTGGGACCAATGACATTTATACAGCTATCAGAAATGTACTGTAAATATCAGCTGATTACTGTGTAAACACCATTGGCAGGGAAGGGGTTAACCTGCAGGGGGCGATCTAGGGGTTAACTGTGTTCCCTAGGCGTGCTCTAACTTTGAGGGTGCTGGGCTGCCAGGGGCATAAGAGATCTAACTGATCCCAGTGACAGGGATCAGTAGATCTCTTACATGCCCCCTGACAGAGCGGGGAACCACAGTGTTTGCATTGGCAGTTCCCCGTTTTTCTTCTGTGCCAGGCAATCACGGGCAGCCAGTGGATATTGAGTCTGCCCGACCCGTGGGAATACTGCTGGAGAGTGTGGCGGGCACAAGAGCCGTGCATGAGCGAGCCGCCGTTTATAGACGGCGATTCGCGGGATCGTGCCACTCTGCAGCAGTAAATGTGTGTGAGCCGGTCCGGAACCGGTTAACCAGTTCAGGTCGGCCCCATAGCAGTTTTAATGCTACAGGGCGGCATCTGTGCACCGGATCACATATATTTATATATGTGTTTGTGTTTCGGCTCTTCTGGGTAGGGGGCGCATGCGTGCTGCCAGCAGCTTGCTCCCGCTGTGATCACTCGATGTCTGCCAGAAGCCTTGTGATCCAGCAGAGAGGCAGAATGGCAGTCTACCTAAGAAAACAAGGCAGATCGCCATTCTGACAGGAGGGTAGGCAGGGATCCTGTGTCTCTGCAAAGCAGTGACATGGATCCATGTCTTCCCCTAGTAAAAGCACTTCCCACAATACACAAACACAGGCTAGGCACACAGTTAACCCCTCCCCAGCCAGTGTCATTAGTACAGTGACAGTGCATATACTTAGCACTGATCACTGTAGTTGTGTCACTGGTCCCCAGAAAGTGTCAGTTACTGGTCGAATGTCCACTGCAATCTCGCAGTCCCACTATAAGTCACTGATTGCTACCATTACAGGCGGTCCCCGGGTTACAAACAAGATAGGGTCTGTAAGTTTGTTTGTAAGTCAGAACAGGTACATTTTTTAAGTGTAGTTTCAGCCAAAAAAATATTTTTAAGCTTTTTGGATAGCATAGGGAAGGGGTAACACCCCTGTAATGTTTGTTTTGCTGTCTATGTTTCTGTTCAGAAGATCTCGCCTCACTTCCTGTCCCAATGATAATTGGATTTTGAAAATTTTGGGTTGTTGTGGAAACAAGGATTGGTGATAAAGCTTCAGTGGAGACACCTTTTTCCCATAATATCTCTTACAGGAGTGAACTTCCCTTCCTGGGGGAGATTTCCTCTCACTTCCTGTTGTCTCCCTCCGTTTGTAAGTCGGATGTTTTTAACTAGGGGACCGCCTGTACTAGTAAAAAAATGAAATAAAAATATCCCATAGTTTGTAGACGCTATATCTTTTGCGCAAACCAATCAATATACGCTTATTGGGATTTTTTTTTACCAATAATATGTAGCAGAATACATATTGGCCTAAATTTATGAAGAAATTAGATTTTTTACATTTTTATTGGATATGTTTAATAGCAGAAAGTAAAAAAAATATATATTTTTTAATTGTTGCTCTGCTTTTGTTTATAGTGCAAAAGATAAAAAACACAGAGGTGATGAAATACCACCAAAAGAAAGCTCTATTTGTGGGAAAAAAAGACAGACATTTTTTTTGGTTACAGTGTTGCATGACCGCGCAATTGTCAATTAAAGTAACGCAGTGCCGTATCGCAAAAAATGGCCTGGTCATGAAGGGGGGCAAACCTATCGGGGTCAAGTGGTTAAAATATGTCCACACCAGGGAAATGTTTTTGTTCCAGTTGGTTGGGTTTGGTATTATGTTCTACTACCCATTATATGCTATGGACTGCTATTGATCATTAGTTACAAAGTCCTCATTTCAGCTCTATTCTAATTAGACCAGAATTCCAATGTTTACAGGGAAAGGTATAAGCAAAACTGACTGAGACAACAGAAATGTTCCTATTATTAAAATGAAAGGAGAAACCAGCTGAGATTACTTTTATCTCCCAACACAATGGAGCCTGCATTAAACCGACAATACATATGCATGGATAAGTGTATGTTTGCCTTTGTAATTAGCAAGACAGCGGCATTTAGACGTTCTGGATTCACCGGCTCACTACTTGTTATGGCTCCCATTTTTCATCTAATTAAACACCCTTTGATTTTATAACCAGACTGCATGGAAGGAATATTTAATCAAAAACAATGAAGCTGACTGAATAACACCCTAAAACCATGGTTGAAGGCTTAATTAAATGGACAATGCCACTGAACAATGTTCTTCAATATAATACTCAAAATAAATTTGTATGTATGTCTGGCCCTATCTAATTCTTTCTATATACAGCAGGTAAAATAAGTATTGAACACGTCACCATTTTTCTAGGTAAATATATTTATAAAGGTGCTATTGACATGAAATTTTGCCCACATGGCGGTAACAACCCATGCAATCCATACATACAGAGACCAAAACAAAAAGCACTGAACATGCTGACTTCATACACAATCCTTTGTTGGTAATGACAGCTTCAAGACTCCTCCTGTATGGAGAAACGAGTCGCATGCGTCCCTCAGGTGTGATTTTGGCCGATTCTTCCACACAGTCTTCAAATCTTGAAGGTTCCGTGGGCCTCTTCTATGAACTCTGATCTTTAGTTCTTTCCATAGATTTCCAATTGTATTCAAGTCAGGTGATTGGCTGGGCCATTCTAGCAGCTTTATTTTCTTTCTTTGAAACCAATTTAGAGTTTCCTTGGCTTTGTGTTTGGGGTCATTGTCTTGCTAAAATGTCCTCCCTCATTTCATCTTCATCATCCTGGGAGATGGCAGCAGATTTTTATCAAGAATGTCTTGGTACCTTTTTCCATTCATCCTTCCTTCAATGACATGAAGTTTGCCCATACCGTATGCTGAAAAACAGCCCCACACCATGATTTTCCCACCTCCAAACCTCACTGTTGGTATGGGGGGGTGTTTTGGGGGTGATGTGCAGTGCCATTTAACCTCCAAGCATGGGGTGTATTATGGCATCCAAAGAGTTCAATGTTGGTCTCACCTGACAGACGATATTCTCCCAGTATTTCACAGATTTGTCTAAATGTTGTGCAGCAAACTTCAACATGCTTTTTCTTCAGCAATGGAGTCTTGCGTGGTGAGCATGCATACAGGCCATGGCGGCCGAGTGCTTTACTTATTGTTTTCTTTGAAACAATTGTACCTGCTAATTGCAGGTCTTTCTGAAGCTCTCCGCAAATGGTCCTTGACTGTTGAACAACTCTTCTGATAATTCGTTTCACTCCTCTGTCAGAAACCTTGTGAGGAGCACCTGGTCATAGCCGGGTTATGGTGAAATGATGTTCTTTCCACTGTATTATAGTCCCAACAGTGCTCTCTGGGACATTCCGAAGTTTAGAAATCCTTCTGTAACCAATGCCATCAGTATGTTTTGCAACAATAAGGTTGCAAAGGTATTAAGAGCGCTCTTTGCTTTTACCCATCATGAGATGTTTCTTGTGTGACACCTTGGTAATGAGACACCTTTGTACAGGCCATCAGTTGAGACTGAACCAACTGATATTGATTTGCACTGACAGGGGGCAGGATTGCTTTCTAATTACTGATATTTTTCAGCTGGTGTCTTGGCTTTCCATGCCTTTTTGCACCTCCTTTTCTTCAGGTGTTCAATACTTTTTCCCTGTGTCATTCCATTTTATTACACAGAACTTAATTTCTGAACATATTTGTTTTGGTGTCTTTGTATGTATGGATTTCATGGGTTCTTACCGACATGTGGTGAACATTTCATGTCAATAGCACCTTTAGAAGTATATTTACCTAAAAAAATAGTGACGTGTTCAATACTTATTTTACTTGCTGTAAATGTGCACGGGTGTTATTGAGGAAATGGATAATGTTCCTTTTTTTTCCAAAGATTTCATTATTTGTATTGCGAGTTGGAGCAAGTACCAACTGCAAATCCATTGTGCATGCTGCTCTTGGCCGTCGTTATGATGCTCAGCCTACTAGGGGTAAAAGTGAACATCTTTGATGCCACAGAGAACTGTACTACTACACTACACTGTGTAGGTGTACTCTGTTGTTCCATATTTTTGCTCGATATATACAATCTTTGTATTGGAATGAAACATTTAATGCATGGCAAATGATTCTTAGAGTACAGTGGCTTAGCTCAAGAGACAGCACAGCAGACAACACTTTGAAGCTTGCTCAGAATAAGCTGTCTAATAAGGGATAAACATTGCTGTAAGACTTATTTTGTTCTATAAACAAAAGGATTTTTTTCAGCACAGATGATTGATCCAATGGGGTTTATTAACTAAAGACTGTTCACTTTGCAAGGGAAGTTGCACTTTGTTATTTTCCGCAGAGCTTAGTCAATACGGTGCAATTTCACTTTGCAAAGAAAGCCAATTCACATGCAAGGAAAATTAAAAAACAAAACAAAAAAAACAACATTTTTGCTTGCACGTGAATGGGTGATGGAAGTCAACAGAGCTTTGCCTCATTCATTAGGCTCTGTGGCAAATTCCTGTGCAAAGTGCAATTGCACTTGCAAACTGTCAAACCATCAAATGGCTGGTGTCATAACTGATCACATGTGCAGCACCATGGCAGTTGCAGATCAAACATAAGCAGCTTCCTTGGCTGTATAGGAGGGTTTGATTTCACTTTAGGGCTGTCAGCAGATCAGCTTCTACAAACTCAGCAGTGCCTAAAAATAGAGAACTACTGAGCATGTGCTTATTTTTAACCACTTGCCTACCAGCCACCATCGCTAAACAGCGGCAGGTCGGCTCTCCTGTACGAATCGCCGTAGCCGTATGGCGGTCCATACATGAGAGATGGCGAACGCAGGCTGTGCGCCGCAGGAGCGTGACTGCATGGTCGGTGGACTCAATGTCCACTGGCGACCCGCGATCGCCTTTACAGAGGCAGAACCGGGATCTGCCTATGTAAATAAGGCGGATCCCCGTTCTGACAGATGACATGGAAGAGATCTTCTGTTCCCAGTCATCGGGGACAGCGATCTCTGTCATGTCCCTGCCAGCCCATCCCCCCTACAGTTAGATCACACCCCTTGATCACCCCCTAGTGTTAACCCCTTCCCTGCCAGTGTCATTTATATATTGATCAGTGTATTTTATAGCACTGATCAATGTAATAATGTCACTGGTCCCCAAAAAGTGTCACTGGGGGGTCAGATTTGTTCACTGCAAAGTCGCAGTCCCGCTAAAAATCGCAGATCGCTGCCATTACCAGTAAAAAATAAATAAATAAATAAAAGTCTATAAATCTATCCCATATTTTGGAGACGCGATAAACCAATCAATAAAAGCCTATCGCGATTTTTTTTTACCAAAAATGTGTAGAAGAATATATATCAGCCTAAACTGATGAAGAATTTTTTTTAAAATATTTTTTTATTGGATATTTATTATAGCAGAAAGTAAAAAAAAAAATTTTTTCCCCAAATTGTCGCTCTTTTTTTGTTTATAGTGCAAAAAATAAAAACTGCAGAGTTGATCAAATACCACCAAAAGAAAGCTCTATTTGTGGAAAAAAGGGACGTCAATTTTGTTTGGGTGCAACATCGCACGACCGCGCAATTGTTGGTCGAAGAGACGCAGTGCCGTATGGCAAAAAATGGCCTGGTCAGGAAGTGGGTAAAACCTTCTGGTCCTTAAGTGGTTAATGTTTTACATATACCTGCAAAAGCTATACCTGCAAAAGGGGCCGACCTGGAGTGATCTAGCAGGACTTAATTTTCTTAAAGTGCAACCTTAGCCCCGCTAGATCACTTCAGGCTGGCCCCTTTTGTAGGTATAGCTATGTAAAACATTAAAAATACCTGTTTATACTGTTTAAAATCCAGTAGTACACTGTCTCACCTTGCTCTGCACATGCTCAGTTGCTCTCCATTTTTAGGCACTTTTAGTCACTGACAGCCCTAAAGCGGAATTAAACCATTCTATCCTTTACAGCCAAGGAAGCTGCTTCTGTTTGATCTGTAACTGCCATGGAGCTGCACATGTGATCAGTTATGACATCAGCCATTTGATGGTTTGACCATTTGGTTGAGGACACAAGAAAATGTGACCGTTAGCAATCCTGACATTCCAAGAATGTAACTTTTTTGAAGCTGTTAAATTGATGGGTTTAGTTCCGCTTTATGTTTTACTGCTGCTTAGGGGCTCTGGGCTTCAGAAAAATGACAGCCTACAGCAAGAAGAAACACGAGCAATGCTGGAGGCAATTTACAGCACACATTATTTTGGTAGCATAATTATTAATGCAGAATGCACGTTCCTTGCTAAAGAACATTATTTTTTGTCATGTTGTTATGGGTAAAGTTCCGCCATAAGTTCCACTTATAGCATTTTCAGTTTGTGGTTTTCAGTTAAATTTAACTAAGTTATTGCAAAATGTAACCACTTCAGCTCTGGAAGACTTACCCCCCCTTCCTGACCAGGCCATTTTTTGCGATACGGCACTGAGCTACTTTATCTGGCAATTGCGCGGCCGTGCAACGCTGTACCCAAATAAATCTGATGTCCTTTTTTTCCCACAAATAGAACTTTCTTTTGGTGGTATTTAATCACCTTTGTGGTAGGGTTGCATGATTCTGGATAAAACAAGAATCAAAACTTTTTTGCTTAGAATAAAGATCACGATTCTCGCGGTGCAACATCTTTCACATTATACATAAAAATTGGGCTAACTTTACTGTTTAGTTTTTCTTAAAAAATTAATTGAAGAGTATTTTTTCCCAAAAAATGCATTTGAAAGACTGCTGCGCAAATACCATGTAACGACCGTCTTTTTATTCTCTAGGGTCTCTGCTGAAAAAATATATATAATTTTTGGGGGTTCTAAGTAATTTTCTAGCAAAAAATATGGATTTTAACTTGGAAGCAACAAATGTCAGAAAAAGGTTTAGTCTTTAAGTGGTTAAGCTGCCCTCATCGACCGAAGTTCATCCCTTTGATCTCTAAAAGAACAGAAGGATACAATGTTTCATTTTATCTCTATTTCAGAGCATGTTGTTGATAAACACTGCCGACTGTTTTTTTTTTTTTGGTTGACAGATGTGAGCAGGGAACGGCTCTCCAATTGTTACATGAATCGTGGAAATGCCGGATTAAAATCATGAAGGGGGGTAGAATCGAGATCGAGCTCTACTCTGTGGTTTTCATTTGTTGTACTATAAACAAAAAAAAATTACAATTAAATAATAATAAAAAAAAAACAATATTTTTAATTTACTGCTATAAAACATATTCAATAAAAAAAAAATCAAATTTCTTCATAAATGTAGGCCAATATGTATTCTGCTACATATTTTTGGTGAAAATAATTCCAATAAGAGTATATTGATTGGTTTGCGCAAAGGTTATAGCATCTACAAATTATGGGATATTTTTATTTATTTTTTCTATTTTTTTTTTTTACTAGTAATGATGGCGATCAGTGACTTATTGTGACAGACAAACTGGACACCTAACTGACACTTTTGATACTTTTTGGGTTCCAGTGACACTAATACAGTGATCAGTGCTAAAAAAAATGCACTGTCACTGTATTAATGACACTGGCTGGAGAGGAGTTAGCATCAGGGGCTATCAAAGGGTTAAATGTGTGCCTAAGTTGTGCTTACTAACTGGAGGTGCTTTGACTAGGGGAAGGCAAAGATCCATGTTTCTGCTTTGCAGAAACACAGGATCGGTACCTTTCTCTCTGACAGAATGACAACCTGCCTTGTTCTGTCTCTGTACTGTCTAATTGACGGGCACTGGCGAACGTCAGGCCCGCTGCTGGGCTCCTGCTGTGTATAATCACAGCGGGATCGGGTCATCGGTGCCGCGCACGTGTGCCCCAGACCCGGAGGTGTTAGATCATGTACTAGGTACATGATCTGGCACAGAGTGGCCGCAGTAAATGTAAGTGGGGCAGTTGCTAAGCGGTTAATTGAACAAGCTGAGGTTAGAAGCTGATTGGTTTCTATGCAGAAGTAAGCCTGATTTTGCACTCTCCAACTTTTTTAACCACTTCCCGCCTTCAGAATGATGGCCAGGAAGTGGTTCAGTAATCCTGAATGGGCGTCAAATGACTTCCAGCAGGATAACAAGTCGGCGCGAGCCCCCGGGGGCGTGCAACGCGGTGATCATTGGTGTGGTGTGTCAGACTGACACACCACATCTCTGATCTTGGTAAAGAGCCTCTAACGGAGGCACTTTACTATGTGATCCGCTGTGTCCAATCACAGCTGATCACAGTGTAAATAGGAAGAGCCGTTTATCGACTTTTCCTCGACTCGCACTGACAGACGAAAGTAGTGGAGAGCCAATCGGCTGCTCTTCTGATGGGGGGGATCTATTCTGATTGATTATCAGCGCAGCCCCCCCCCCCGACGATGCCCACCCAGCACCACCAGGGATGCCCATCCATGGCCTCCAGGGATGCCCACCCAGGATCACCAGGGATGACCACCCAGGACCACCAGTTATGCCAATCACTCAGTGCCTATCAGTGATGCCTGCCAGTGCCAATTGATCAGTACTACCTAACAGTGCCATCTATCAGTGTTGACCATCAGTGACTCTCAGTGCCCATCAGTGCCACCTATCAGTGTCCATAAGTGCCCACCAGTGCCAGCTATCAGTGCCCATAAATGCCCACCAGTGCCTCCTATCAGTGCCCATCAGTGCCACCTAGCAGTACCCATCAGTGCCGCATATCAGTTCCCATCAGTGCCACCTATCAGTGCCGCTTATCAGTGTCCATCAATGCTGCATACAAGTGCCTCATCATCAGTTCCCATCAATGCCACCTCAATAGTGCCAATCAGTGCAGCCTCATCAGTGCCCATCAGTGCAGCCTCAGCAGTGCCCACCTGCGAAGGAGAATACATACTTATTTACAAAGTTTTGTGGCAGAAACAGAGAAAACTTTTTTTTTTTTAATTTTCTTTATTTTTTTGTTTATAGTGCAAAAAATAAAAACCACAGAGGTGATCAAATGGCACCAAAAGAAAGATCTATTTGTGGGAAAACTATGATAAAAATGTTGTTTGGATACAGTATTGCATGACTGCGCAATTGTCATTCAAAATGCGACAGCGCTGAAAGCTGAAAATTGGTCTGGGCGGGAAGGGGGGAAGGTGCCCGGTATTGAAGTGGTTAAATAAACCCCTCTGTTGTCTTCTTCCTGTAAATCAAAAATTTGGAATTTAGAATTTGGTTGGGTTTTCAGAGCTCCGCTATTATTGAGCGTTCCATCGCTTACAATTAATAGCAATTTTTTGTGGCGCTGGCATGAATACCTACAACATGTCAGCGCACAGCGTTGCAGGCTTTCTGGCAGCGCGGTGTCTGTGGCATTCCAGCAAAAGCAGACGCCGAAATGTCATAAGAGACTTAATTTGACATGCTCATTTAGCTGCACGTGTCCGTTTCCACGACAACAATGGCGATATTTAACATATTCCATAAGTGCACTCTTAGCTCTGTAATACTTTTTCTCAGGTTCTGAGTTGATATTATAGGTCTCTCTCCTCTCTCTATGTCACCTTTGCTAATGGCTTTGCATAACCCTTTAATAATGCATGCATAAATCTGTTCTGCATGAGCTTTTTACTACCGAATTTGGCCTACATAAACCCGCGCTATTCTTATATAGAAGATAGGCTGGGCGCCCAGGTCCAAAATCAGCAGAGGCTGCATTTTATTATGCGCGATACGCGGTCTATTTTTATCATTCATTAACTCTCATGGTGAAAGGGAGGGGATGATGCAGCCCAACTTTCTGCTGGGTGGAAATAGGGAGACTTTTTAGGACGCCATATAGCATGGGAACCAAAACCATCAGGCAGGAGATGGCATTTTAACCACTTGCCACCCACTTATAGCATTTGTTACCCCAACATTTCATATTCCTGATATGTGCCTGCTGTACCAAGTACTTGTATGAGAAAGTCTCCTGTTCAGAGGCGGCTCTCTAATTAGGCAAATTAGGCAGTCGCCTAAGGCCTCGCACTCACAGGGGCCTCGCCACCACCTAATTTGACATTGAGACCAGCACCGAGATAGAGAGCACTGACACCAGCACTTTAAAGCACTTAATTATATGCAATTTATAAAGTTATTTTTTTTATCGCTTGAATTATTTTTCCCATTATGGCCGTGAGTAGGACCTCATGTCTAGGTTTTGCCTAAGGCCTCATAAAGCCTAGAGCCGCCTCTGCTCCTGTTGCTTCCTTTATGTGAGATCTCTGGTTTTCCTGCCAGTCCCTCTGCTTTCCTATTAAAAACTGACCACGCTAAGTAGGAGAACACACCGCGGTCAGTTCTCTAGCATAGCCTGCTCTCCTCCAATGATCAGACTTGTCCTGACAAGCCCCTCCCCTGCACAGCAATAAACTGGGAAGCTCAGTGTGCTGCTGCTTCTCCTTCACCAGCTCTTATACAGCTGAGGTCACTTATAAGGCCCCATACACATGGGCACTTTTACAGACTCGTTTTTCAGTGTTTTTTTTTTGCAGCTTAAAAACGCATCTCCATGTTATTCAATGGCCCCATACACACGCTGTAATTGGCGTTGGCGTTTTTAAGCTGCAAGAAGAACCCACAACCAAAGCTGCAGCGTTAGATCGTTTTTGACGGTGAGCTGGCCTAAAAATGGGGGAAAAAAGGTATTTATAATGTTTCTATACACAAATGTTTTGCCTTTCATTTGAGGTTTAAATTGAATGGATGTTTTATAAGGTGATCATTTACAATCACTTTAACCACTTGCCATGGTATTTTTTTAAATTTTTTTTTAGGAAAGCCAAATATGGCTTAATGAGGCTTTTAATTTGCTTATATGTACTAAAAAAAAAAAATTAAAAAAAATAAAATAAAATATTACAGTAATTATTTACATATCGTATAAAAATATGTAGATATCAACAACCATTTCATAATAATGTTGAATAATAAAATATCTTCACAGTTTTTAGGAAACAATGTACAGTGCCCTTCCCTCCCACCAGTCGCAATCTGCTTACATAGCATTGAGAAAAACAGAGGCCCAAAAATATTGCCATGAGGTCTAAAATAAGGTATGTAAAAAAAAAAATTGAATGGGTTTGTTTTAAAATCTAATTAACATGTTGATGACACCAGAAGAGGCAAATGTTTGCAGATTATACGAGGGGTGACAATTTAATTCCTGGAATGGACTGTAAAAATAAAAATGTTTGTGCAGGAGCATTGTCATGGTAGAGAATCCAGTTGTCAGACCAGAGCCTTTTCCTCTGAACAGATTCCCATAATTATTTAAGCATTTCCAAGTAACACTGGGCACAATTCACTAAAGGTTATTGAATGCATTATGATGGTCACATGACCACTTAACGCAAGCAATAATGAAAATGTAAATTTGCTATTGCTCGTATGCGGTATTTAGCGCAAATAACAAAAACATTTATTAAATACTGCATAAAAAGGCATCAACCACTTCAGCCCCGGAAGGATTTACCCCCTTAATGACCAGGCCATTTTTTGCAACACGGCACTGCGTTATTTTAACTGACAATTGCACAGTCCTGCGATGCTGTACACAAATACAATTTATGTCCTTTTTTTTCCACAAATTGAGCTTTCTTTTGGTGGTATTTGATCACCTCTGCGGTTTTTATTTTTTTTGCTATAAACAAAAAAAGACGGACCATTTTGAAAAAAAAAAAAAAACAATATTTTTTACTTTCTTAAAAATTGAAAACCAAAGGGTTTCTAAACCTGCACAACGGGAGATAATTGTGTGTGGAGCTGCCCATGTCACAGACTAGAAAGTGCTGTAAGCTTATAAATCAAACAAATGAAACCACGCTACCACATAATTGATAACAATTGATACAGGATAGTTACCCAAAGTTAATAAAGTGCAAAGATACATTAAGTGCAAAGGTGTCACAAATCAATGTAAAATGCAATCACTTATTGCAATCTGGATGATATTTAAATACACAGTAGTGCTGAAATGGCAAATGGGGCAAACCATGCAAATAGAAATATTGCAATATGAGTCCAAAGTGCATATGTTTTCATTAGGCCAATGTGACTTGGGTGTTAAAAAAATTAAAAAGTAAAAATGATATAAGTTCAATAAGTCCAATAGTTAATTCTCAGATGGAAATGCTGAATCACTTTGATATAAAAGATTCCAAAAGGTCAAGTTCCTTCACCAGGCACCCAGTGGCACACCCTACTCACCAGAACCAATTGATTCCCACTACAAGAATCAAAAGCACATGTCACTGTCAGTTTCATTATGTACCAATTTTCTACTCCAGCAGGGGCAGAGATGAGCTGCGACCAGACAGCGAGCCTCACAATATGGAGGCTTAGATGGAAAGAAAAGAGGGAGCTGGTATAGTAAAGTACATTCATTTATTTTGCCAAAACGTAAAAAAGCTTGTAAAAACAACAGTGTGCACAGGAGACGCCATGGATGCGGTCCACCTGCGTTGCAAAGAGCGTAGAAGGGGCTGGTAAATGTATATTTTACCAGCCTTTTCCTTGTTTTAATGATTAGAGTCAGTGATCCATACTGATCACTGACTCTGTTCATTCGTAACTGAGGTATAATGAACTGTGTTTGCGATGCTTCAAATGAAGGGAAAGCTCTGTACAGAGATATTCCTGTCCATTCATTCTGTGCAGCTGAGGCTTTTGATATGGAGATTGAAGGCTGTGTCCTCAGTCTCCTTTCTCTGTCTCAAAGGTGGAACATCAGAGGTCAATGAGGCTTCTCAAAAATTGTAAATAAAATTGTAAAAATGTATTAAATAAAATGGTCAAAACTAATAAATAGAGTTGAGCGAACACCTGGGCGTTCGGGTTCGGAGGGTCCGTACGAACTTTGGGAAAAAGTCCGGGTTCGGCACCGAACGTTGCCCGAACGTTATCCCGGACACCGCACCCCATTGAAGTCAATGGGGACCCGAACTTTTAGGCACAAAAATGGCTGTAACAATGTCCTGGCAAGTGCTAGAGGGCTGCAAAAGGAAGTAAAATGGGGGTAAGAGTAGGGCAAGTGCCCTACAAAAAAATGGGGATAGGGAAAATAAATTAAAATCAAATAAAAAAATGGGAAGGGGGGGTGGATGTGGAGTAGGAGCCTAGAGGTTGACTAGGCTGTGACCATGGCAGTGTAGGTGGAAGTGGTGGTGGTAGAGGAGTAGGAGGAGGTAGCCAACATGGTTTTTTTTTTTTGTTTGTTTATAATTGGGGTAGCCCCCAAAATATTGAGGCCTATTCAAAAAAAGAAGTATATGAATGGCTGTGTGAGTCCGGTCTAAATGTTTATTCTGCACGGTACAGACAAGTCTTGTGGGATCCATGCCTGATTCATTTTAATAAAGGTTAGCTTGTCCACGTTGGCTGTGGACAAACGGCTCCGCTTGTCTGTGATAATGCCCCCTGCCGTGCTAAACACACGTTCCGACAATACACTGGCTGCAGGGCAGGCCAGCACCTCCAATGCATAAAGGGCAAGCTCAGGCCATGTGGCCAATTTGGAGACCCAGAAGTTGAATGGGGCAGACCCATCAGGCAGTACGTGTAGGTGTGTGCCCACATACTCTTGCACCATGTTGCTGAAATGCTGCCTCCTGCTAAGACCTTGTCTATCGGCTGGTGGTGCTGTTTATTGTGGCGGGCTGCTGACAAAGCTTTTCCACATTTTGACCATGCTAACCCTGTCTTCTGAGGTGCTGGCGGTGGCACAGCTGCGTTTGTGGCCTCTTCCTCCTCCTCCTCTGCCTTCGCCTTGTGCTTCCGCTGAGCCCCTGGTGTCATTTGTGAATGCCCTCAGCAGCGCCTCTACCAGTGTGCGCTTGTAGTCGCGCATCTTCCTCTCACGCTCCAGTGAGGGAATTAAGGACGGCACCTGGTCCTTGTAACGGGGATCCAGCAGGGTGGCCATCCAGTAATCAGAAGAAGTTACAATGTGGGCAACTCGGCTGTCGTTGCGCAGGCACTGCAGCATGTAGTCAGCCATGTGCTGCTCCTCCTGCTCTTTCTACTCCTCCTCCTCCTCCTCCTTAACGTCGTCCCAACGTGGGTTGCGTCGAGCACCCGTAGTGACCTCACACCGACCCCCCTATGTCTCCTGTGTCTACTATATGGAGGGTGTCTCCTGTCGAACAGAAACGGAGACCCGTCGGACCGTGTGTACCGACTGATGTACGACGTCACGGACGCGTTGCTGTCGGCTCAACGGGTGTAACATTGAAGAAGACTAATGACCTACCGGTGGGACGACCTAGGGGCAATGTTCCTGGTCCACGGCAGGAATTAAGGGAGTGACCTCGCACTCTCCTTCTACGCGCTGATGTTCGCGTGTGACCATCTC
>BLSH010142164.1:67390-78304 GCA_018402905.1 Glandirana rugosa | reverse complement strand
GGCCCTATAGGAGTAGGCAATGATTTTTGAACAATAATCTGTCCCTCTAAGCAGAAGCCTCTACCTAGTGCAGCCAGATCGCTCAAAGAAGCAGTATGTGAAATCTCAAATTACTCCCACAATCTGATCGTTGTGTATGATCCCACAATCTGATCGTTGTGTACGATCGTAACAATCGTTGTGTTAGGCAGGGTTTGATCTGCAATGTGTCACACAAAGCAGCAGTATGTGAAATCTCAAATTACTCCAACAATCTGATCGTTGTGTACGTCGTTGTGTTAGGCAGAGTTTGATCTGCAATCTGCAACTCAAAGCAGCAGTATGTGAAATCTCAAATTACTCCAACAATCTGATCGTTGTGCACGATCGTAGCGATCGTTGTTTTATGCAGAGTTTGATCTGCAACTTAAAGCAGCAGTATGTGAAATCTTAAACTTCTGCTATCTGTCCCTCAGAGCAACAGCACAGCAGTAGTAATCTCAGGATGCAGGATCAAATGTTAAAATGTCTGTAATCTCTCCCTCACGCCGGCAGCTTCCTCTCCCTACACTAACCCAAGAGCATGTGACATGCAGCACTGTGACTCCAGCTTATTAAGAGGCTGGGTCACATGATGCACTGGCCAATCACAGCCATGCCATTAGTAGGTATGGCTGTGATGGCTTCTAAGGGCAAAGCAGTGAAACGTTTGTTGATTGGCTGCCCTCAGCATGCGTGATCAACTACCAGAACCCAGAACCCGAACGTTTTTGAAATGTCCGTGTTCGGGTCCTGGTCCCGGACACCCGAAAGTTCGGTACGGACCCGAACGTTACAGTCCGGGTTCGCTCAACACTACTGATAAAATAACAAATACAAAACTAGAGACACCAGTGGTGGACTTACCATGGTCACAAAGGCCCTGGTGTTTCGCTATCATAGGGGGGCATTTATATATTCTTGCACCAGGGCCCTGAAGGTTCCAGTTACGCCTCTGGATGGAGCCCTTTGAATCCAGTCTTCTGGAATTTAAAGCAATGCAGAAATGCAGGAGGAGAAGATCTCAAGTGGTCCTTTTAAAGGAAAGAACCTTTAAAGTGGTTGTCTACCCAATTTGTTTACTTTTACCTACAGTTAAGCCTATAATAAGGCTCACCTGTAGGTAAAATGAATGTCTCCTAAACCTGTACGGTTTAGGAGATATTCCCCCCTAAGCAGCTGCTGCGTTACAGTGCATGCACCGTGTATGTCCCGGCGCATGTGCTGTGTATGTCCCGGAGCATGTGCTGTGTATGTCCCGGCAAAGACCCGGCAATAGGGCTGGACCTTGCCGGAAAGACGGGTCCTGCGCACATGCGCGGGAGTGACGTCTCGCGGCTCCGGCCAGTCACAGCGCCGGAGCCGCATACCGGAAGCAAGATCCGAGGGAAGATGTCCGCTCCCTCAGTGCAGTGCATACTAGCTCATTATGCTATTGTCTTGCAGGTTTTTATTTATTTATTTTTTTTTTTACTGGGTAGACAACCGCTTTAATGAGCGCACACTGCTGGATGAATTCTCTGATGCTGATACCCTACAGAAGTTCTGGTTATCTAAGCCACTTATCATAGAGCTCTATACCCAACTCATAGGGTACTTTGAGCCCTCAACACAGAGAAGCCATGCCATACCAGCCAATCCATGACTAAGTTGCTTGCTGCCTTACACTTTTTTTGGAAAAGCATCCTACCAGACGGTAGCTGGAGAGATAGTGGGAATTTCCATGCATATGATAATTTACCGCATGGTTTCATGCAGTATTTAAGGTTTACTTCAGAAAGATAACACATCTGACTTTTGAAGGAGAGTTTCTTTGGGAATTACACAGTTTTTTTTTCTGAACTTTTTTTTGCGCATTATTTTCCGCATACTCGGATGCAGTAACGTATGGCTTAATGAATTGTGCCCAATGTCGGTTGACCTCTGTATCGTGTTCTATGAACTCGTAGGGAACTATCCTCATGTGATAAAAAAAACAAACACATCAGCATAAGCGTAAGAGGGTTCGCACTTTGTCCACATTTGCCATCCATCCTTTGCATTTTTGGCTGTCTACTTCTTGTGTCATCATGGACATTTTTTACTCCTGCCTCAGCGCCTATGCCATTCAAAAACACTTAAATTCTTCATGGAATGTTCTCCATAAGCCTATTGTAACAGAGCTAAGGTTTCACTCGCACCTTTGCCAATTTTCATGCAAAATTTGATGTTAATCCTCTGCTCCAGACTCTTGTCAGTCATTTTCTACCAACAGCGCAACTTCTACTACTCCGAAAAGATTGAACTTGTCTGCGACCCAGGCGAGTGCAAGTTAGAACATGTCAGAACACACTCAAGCATGAATGGCTGTGTGATTCACCACTAGAGTGCTACGTTGTGGGAATTTTGGGAAGTAAATTGTCACACCTTTAAAGCAGTGTACCCAATAAAAGATTTATACTGTATGTCCATAAATCCAATGTAAAAATTAAGTAGGCAAAGTATTTAACCAATGCATACTGACATTGCTAAATTTGGTTTGGGCATCTAGATTTAAATTGGCCATGAACAGGTTAACCACTTCCCGCTGGGAGGACATCCATGGACATCCTCTGGTTTCAGTAGTTATACCGAAATGATGCCTGCACCTACAGGCATTATTTTGGTATGCATCTTTTCAGCTGGCAATTACCTAACAGGCAGAAGTGATCCAAGTGGCTAATCAGCCACTTGATCAGTTCTGCAGGTGGCGGAAGGGGGTCCCGCCCACCACTGCCTCTGCCTCTCCTGGACTCTACCTTACGTTTGCGGTGCCCAAGAGCGATGTGGCCAGTGGCGATGGCTGCCCTGTACAGAGAGAGAGGAACTGACTTCGTTACCCTCTCTCTGTAACCCCAGAAACTGGGAATGACGAGTTATGTTATCACTTCCAGTTCCACCTCTTTGCTTACCTGGCCACCAGTGGCCAGGAAAGCAGCTGATCAGATCAATGTGGGTCTAATCAGCTGCATGGGAGGCCAGAGGAGAGATCTGGGGTCTAATAGTCCCCAGACCTCAACATAAAGAATACCTGTCATGGCTCATGCTGTCGCAAGGAATGTTGTTCATCCCTTGTGATAGCAATAAAGTTAATAAAAAAAAGTGTAAAAAAAAACATTTTTGTATAAAATAAATAACAATTAAAAAAAAAATTTTAAGCGCCCCCGTCTAACCGTGCTTCCTCACAAATTCAACACATATGTTACTCCTGCATGCATTTGTAAACGGTGACTGCACCACACATGTGCGGTATTGTCGTGAACGTCAAAGTGAGAGCAATATTTCTAGCACAAGATCTCCAGTGCAACTCAAAAGTGGTAACCTCTAAAGGTGTTTAAAGCATCAACTATAGATAATTTTAAGCACCGTAGTTTCCTTCCATTCCACAGGCAGACACAATTTTAACGCGTGACTTGTTAGGTATCTAATTACTTGGCGTAACATCATCTTTCACATTATATTAAAAAAAATGGGCTAACTTTGAGTGTTTTGTTTCCAAAAAAATAGCGTTTGAAAAATACGCAACTACATAACATAAAAAATTGCAACACCCACCATTTTATTTTATAGAGCCTCTGCTAAAAAAATAAATATATATATATATATATATATATATATATATATATAAAATGTTTGGGGGTTCTAAGTCATTTTCTAGCAAAAAAAAGTAGATTTTTACATGTAGGAGCGAAGTGTCAGAATTGACCCGGATGGCAAGTAGTTAAGCTCCAGCTGGGAGCTTTTCTATACCTTATCAGCTTTGGCTGTTCCTGTTCTAAAGCATGCTGGACCAAAGTTCATCAAATCAAGTATGTTCAGTAGCATATCATGTTGCCCGCGCTTCAATAATATTACTATTAAAAAGGATCACCTTAAGTAAAGGAGAAAGTTAATGGGGGTCACACACAGTAATATTTTAGTAGATCAGTTTATGAAATTTAATAGCTTTCAGAAACTTGTGTACATATCATGGTTCTCATGTGTCCTACAGCCCGAAAGAAAAATATGGCTTGAGGCATATGAAAATGTATGCATGTGATAAATAGAGATTACAAAAAAAATAATTAAAAATGAAATAGCTGAACCCAGCAAATAAAAGCAGCCCAGAACCAATAGATACATTTAATTAGAATAGTTTAAAGGGTCACATGCAGATTATAAAACTCTGTACATTGGCAGTTCTCTAATCTGCACTAACATATGCAAAACATTGGAACTGGATTTATAATGAATTACTATAACTGAAAAGAACAAGTCACAGTTAATATAAATGTTAGATGGGTATCAGTGTATATCCCTCTGCATTGGCCCATAGTTAGCTTTATCCACTTGGTTTAATAGAATTTTGTTAACTACGCCACATTCTTAGATACCAATCGTCTTTTCACATTGCAAGGAAAATTCAGGAAATGTTGCAACATGGTTCAGGAGACTGCGGTTTATAAGTACCAGGACTCTGCAAATCAACAGTGGCTCCTCCTGAGTTTGGGTCAACCGAACAACCAATGAGAGGATGCGTATTTGCTAAGCATTAATTGACTGCCTAAAGTCTACTTAACCATTTAAATACCGGGCACTTTCCCATCTTCCTGCCCAGACAATTTTCAGCTTTCACTGCTGTTGCATTTTGAATTACAATAGTGCAGCCATACTACACTGTACCCAATGAAAATTTGTATAATTTTTTCCCCCACGAATAGAGCTTTATTTTGGTGGTATTTGATCACCTCTTGGGTTTTTCTTTTTGTGCTACAAATAAAAAAAAACAAAAATACCAATAATGGTGGGCGTCCCTGGTGGTCCTGGGTGGGCATCCTTGGGGGGGGGCGCACTGATAATCAATCAGTGCAGATCCCCCCTGTGAGGAGAGCAGCTGATTGGCTCTCCTCTACTCACGTCTGTCAGCGCAAGTAGAGGAAAAGTCGGTACACGGCCTTTCCTGTTTACACCGTGATCAGCTGTGATTGGACAGAGCTGATCACATGGTAAAGAGCCTCCGTCAGAGGCTCTATACCACGATCGGAGTTGCGGTGTGTCTGACTGACATACAACACCACCTATCATGGGTTACCCTGAAAGACGTCATATGATGTCCAGTCAGGATAAAGAAACCACTGCTCTGCCATCGATTTGCAGTAGGCCGGGCGGGAAGTGGTTAAAGTGGTCCTTTTCTGGAACCTTTTGTTTAAAAGTTTAAATCAGTATTTTTTGCTAGAAAATGACTCAGAACCTTCTAACATTATATATATTTTTTTTAGCAGAGACCCTAGAGAATAAAATGGGGATCTTGGCAATATTTTATTTCACACAGTATTTGCGCAACGGTCTTTCAAACACATTTTTTAAAAATATACTTTAATGAATACCAAACAGTGTTGCCAACCTCCCACAGCATTTTTTATTGGCAAAACATGGAAAATTTACTGGCGGAGCACATTTTTTACTGGCAACCTGAAAAATAACTGAACTCCTGTTAAAAACTAAGACAAATGATCTTTAAACACAACATGGAAACACTGACAATACCCATATCAAGTAGTTTGCCCGGTTTACACTTAAAAAGTCAGCACAGCATGACAAATTATCAGACCCTGATATTTATAGACAGTTGTAAAAATCACAGATTTTTACAAACTGTCAGTAAATTTACTGGCGGTTGGCAACACTGGACTTCACCCCCCACAGTAGTGTAGCATATCCTCCTCTGCCCAATTCACCCCCACTGTAGTGTAAGTTTAGTATATCCTCCTCTGCCCAATTCACCCTCCACAGTAGTGTAGTACAGTATATATTCTTACTCCTCTGCCCAATTCACCCCCCCATAGTAGTTTAGTCAGTATATATCTTCCTCTGCCCAATTTACCCCCCACAGTAGTAGTGTAAGTGTATATCCTCCAACCTCTGCCCACCTTTCACTCCCCACAGTAGTGCACTGTCCTGACCTTCTTTGCTGTGGGTAGTGCACTTGCGCTGAGCTGCCGAGTCCAAACAGTCACCACCATCATCAATCGCCTTGCCTAAGTTGCTTGTCTTTCAAAAAATGTCACCAGGCGGTGCCATTACATCACTGAGCATGCGTCCGGCCAGTCGGAAATGGGAGAGCGTGTACGAGCTTTCCCGAGCTCAGAGCGGCGCATGCGCAGTTGCGGCGTCGGCCCGCAGCCATTCATTTTACGGGCATCGCTGCCCGTAAAGGACAATTATGGGCAGACCGAAAATGGACTGATATTTGCGGACTGCCCGTAAATTAACGGACGGTTGGCAACACTGATACCAAAACACATTTAACACAATTTTTTTGCATAATGTGAAAGATGATGTTAAGCCGAGTAAATAGATACCTAACATGTCATGTGTTAAAATTGTGCACGCTCATGGAATGGCGAAAAAAAGAACAGGAATTAATAATCTCCATAGGCGACACTTTAAAATGTTTACAGGTCACCTGTTTAGAGTTACAGTGGAGGCCTTGTGCTAGAATTATTGCCTTTGGTCTAATGTTTGCAGTGATACCTCACATGTGTGGTTTGAACACCGTTTGCATATGCTTGCACAACTTACTTATGTGTTCACTTCTGCATACGAGCACGGAGGGAATGTTTTAAATGTTTTTGTTTTTAGTTATTTTACTTTTTATTTTTTATTTTTACACTGTCCCTTTTATTCATTTTTTTTAATCACTTTTATTCCTATTGTAAGGAATGTAAACACCCCTTGTAATAAAAGTAAGGATGACAGGTCCTCTTTATTGAGAGATCTGGGGTCAAAAAGACCCCAGATCTCTCATTTACCTTTAAAAGCAAAATATTAAAAAAAATGTTTTGAACCAGAAGTGACATCGGACATTGCTCAGGTCCTCCAAGAGCATAGAGAAGAGTGGTGGCCATCTTGGCCAGCATAGGATTGCTCCCGGGCTTCACTGATCAGTCAGGTAGGCCCGGGAATGACTATTCTGAAAGAGAATCAGCCATAGTAGAATAGGATAGTATTTTACATCAAAACAAATTATGTATTTTAACTATGGGCCTGTCCTCAAGTGGTTAAAGCAGAGGTCTGCCAGGTCCGCTTAGAACTAAAAAAAACCTAAAAGCCAGCAGCTACACATACTGTAGTTGCTGACTTTTAATAATAGGACACTTACCTGTCCTGGAGTCCAGTGATGTTGGCATCGTAGCTGATGTTTCCATTGTGGGTAAGGGAACTTGGCAGTGTAGCATTACAGCTTCACTCCGGGAGCCCTACTGCGCATGCGCGAGGCTCCACTGTGCTCTGCTCTTGGCCCGGCGGCCAGTAGCAGAGCAAGGAGAGAGGAGGGAGTCGGGCTGCTGACGTCATCGGCCGCGGCTGCCGGCCCGAGCTCCCGGATGTAAGGAAAAGGAGACCTGTCAAAGACAGGTGTCCTCTCCCCCCCGAAAGGGGCCAAATGTGACACCTGAGGGGGGGGGGATCCGTTCAGCGGAAGTTCCACTTTTGGGTGGAACTCCGCTTTAATACATTCTCTGCATTAAGGTAATAAACCTTCAGTATGCAGCCCAACCCTCCTTATACTTACCTGAGACTAATCTGGATCCAGCCATGTGCCTGATAGCAGTGGCTCTCTCTCTCCTCATTGGCTCAGAGACAGCAGTAGGAGACAAAACAGCAGATCATGGGGTCCCAATGCAAAATTTTAATGGGACCCCCCCCAAGGACCAGCTTTTTTTACTGGTCTCACATAAAGTAGCTCTGCATCAAGGGCAGGTAGCTGGAGAGCTGTCAGTATAGTCAGTATTAAAGACTATTACTTTGGAAAGCAGAAGAAGGGAAAAAGCTTTAATATTAACACTAATTTTCCAGTTGACAACTCTGTCCTCATTCCAGATCTCAAGGACGTATTGTAAATTCTAAGCTCCCCCATCCCTTTCAACATCACATCAAGCAGGTGCTAAAAGGTGGCGAAGTAGTCAGTAAAAAAAGAGGTGTAGTGCCAATAATAATGACCATCACAATATATATTTTTTTACATTTATTTATTAGTTTATTATTACTATATTATTTTTAAAAAAATTTCATGTGAGCAGAAAATTGCACAAAAACTTGGGACAAAACTTGCAAATGGCGTGTTTCCATGAATTTTTATGGAATAAAAACGTGCCAAAAACACAAACATCTGCCGGATTAAAGCTACAAAAAAAAGCTCAAAAACTTTTTTGAGCTTCAAGTGACTTGTAGTGGAGGTGTGAACCATCCCCATAGATAATAACTGATTATTTTCTCCTCCAGCATTTTGGAGCTTGTGAATGGGAGTGGATTTTTATATACAGCCTGAGGAAGGCATTCAAGGTTAAAGGGGTTGTAAAGGCAGAAGTTTTTTTTATCTTAATGTATTCTATGCATTAAGATAAAAAACTTTCTGTGTGTAGCAGCCTCGTCAGCACCCCCGAATCACTTACCTGAGCCCCTTCTCTCTGCAGCGATGTCCACAATCCCCTCAGCCATCCAGTACACTCCTCCTGATTGGCTGAGACACAACAGTGGCGCGATTGGCTCCTGCGGCTGTCAATAAAAGTCTGTCAGCCAATCAGGGAAGAAAGGGGGTGGGGCTCTGTGTCTAAATGGATACACAGAGCTCTGACTTGGCTTGGGTGCCCCCATAGAGAGCTGCTGGCTGGGGGGCACTCAAAGGAGGGAGCAGAAGAGGGAGCTGAGAAGAGGAGGATCTCAATCCAACTACATAGAGGAGGTAAGTATACGATGTTTGTTATTTTTCAAATAAAAAAGCAAGCCTTTACAATCACTTTAAGGTCAATGTTGGTCAGAAGTATACTGTATATACCCATTTTGTTCAAGGAATTCATTGGCATGCACGTTAAATATTGATTTGTAAAAACAAAAATGATATACAGGTAGTACAAACAGATATAAAACAATTTAAATATTTATGAACATAAAAAATAAAACAAAATTAACCAAAATCACAGGAGGCCCAAATCATTTGCTTTAGAGGTAAGTCAGGACCCTCTTTCTTTTGGTGTTATGAACCAAAGGAAATATCTGCTGTCAGGTATGGAGAAGTATGTGACTTTTTCCATGTGAGTAAACTTCGGATCCCTTTGACCTTTAACTCTGATTTAAAACAACAGGCTTAAACTGATGCAATCCCTGCATGGCAAAGCCATTGACATTCATGAAGTTATATTGTAGTTTAAAAAAAAAACAATGCCTGCCATCTGCTTCCAGAATGGGTAATTCATTTCAGATTCAGTTACTGGCTCCCAATCATATAATGTAGGCATAAAGTATCAGCGTAGAGCGGTTTAGCAGATGTTTTCTGTTATGTACTCTTTCATGTCTTAATTAACATACTTTCCTTAGTGAAATCTAGTTTTTCTTATGACCCTGTGCCACTTTTGGCTTGGTAGTATCCAGTAAATCATTTAAATTACTGGCTCTGACAGCCAATTTTGCTCATAATTCTAATTAAAATTCATAATTATTATGGCATCGTATGTAAGATGCCATTAGGGATGACTCCAGGGCTTGTGTTATTTAACATTTTTACCTTCTCTGGATGTCCCTATTCACATGAAGGAAAAAGTGTTCAGCTCCTTTAGCTTAGTATCTAACACTGTGATTGTGACCGACCCAACCGGTACAGGGGCTTTTGGAGAAGTCTAGGGGCCTCCTACCCACTGATTATGGCCCATGGAGAGTGCAGTCCTTCTTTAATGATGGACAACCACGTGATGAAAGCCGAGAGCGAGGCTTGGACTAATTCTCTGAATAAGAACAATACAGCTTTCCTTCTAGAGGGGATGGAAAGGAAAATCTATGAAGATAAATTCCACCTTTTCAGACTGCTGGAACATCGTATGAGCTTTGTCTCATAGACTGTTGCAGGGTTGCCAACTTTCATTAAATTTCAGTTTTTCATTTTGTAAAATTTGTAATTTTTGCATATACTGTATCCGTAAATAGCCATTATGGACTTGCAGACTGCATGTCAGTAATGGGCATTTATTGACAGCTGTAAAAATGTACCAAACTGTTCACATATTTCCTGAAAGTTGGCAACACTGGACTGTTGTAGACTGTTGCTGGACCGTCTGAGGTAGGGTGGGGCGTGGTCAGTGTTTGATATGTGTTTATTGTTATTCCCTCTACAGTCTATAAAAATGCAGTGGTAAGTTAAAATATTTTCCAATACGTAGTGTGCAGGGATAATGGGAGATGAGACATGGAAGGGTGTGGTGGGAATGAGTCATGGTGGAGTGATGAGAGGAGCATGGGTGTGCAGGGAATATTAGGGGTAAAACATAGAGGGGTGAATTGTAGAGGGAGCATGGGGGATGCTGGGACTTAGGACAGTGGTGTATGAAAGGAGTATTAGGGATAAAATATTGAGGAGGGAGGTGTGAAGAGAGCATGTGGGATGAGACACCGAGATGTGGGGTGTTCAGGAAGCATAAGAGATAACACATGGAACTGTGGGATGTGGAGGGAATATGAAGGATAAGATATCCAAAAGTGGAATTAGGAGGGATCATAGGAATGAGGCATGGAGATGTGGTTATGGAAAGAGCATGTGGGATAAGACATGGAGTAGTGGGGTGTTGAAGGAGCCTGGAAGATGAGACATGGAGAGAAAGGATGTGAAGGATGCACTGGGAAATGAGGCATGGAAGTGGGATCATGGGGGAAGAGTAATGGAGGAGTGGGTGTGGGGGGGGGGAGCATGGGCAATAAGGCATGAAGGTGTGGGGTGTGGAGGGAGCATGGGGGATAAGACATGGAGAGATGGGGTGTAGAAGGTGTGGGGTAGAGGTGTGGGGTAGAGAGGTACAGAATAGGGGGTACGAGGGAGGTGTGGGGTGTGGAAGTACGGAATAACGGGTACGA
>BLSH010142164.1:46244-58067 GCA_018402905.1 Glandirana rugosa | reverse complement strand
ATGTGATCGGCTGTGAAGTAGATCACAGCCGATCACAAGGTATCAGCCGCCGACCGGCGGCTGATACCTGTGTCGGTGACAGGCAGTGTTCCCCAGGAACACGCCGCCACCGACACGCACGCGCGGCGCGCTCCCGATCGCGCGCACGCGCCGTGCGAACGGCAGGCGTGCCGTTTGTGATCAGCTGTGACTTCGTCACAGCCGATCACGTGGTGAACAGCCATAACCAATGGCTGTTCACCCCTGTCGGTGTAGCGGCATGTCCTGCGGACACGCCGACACCGACAGAGCCGGGATGCGCGCGCCCGATCGCGCGCAATCCCGGCTTAAAGGGAGGACGTCATATGACGTCCACCCGCTGGAAGAGCAGGACCGCTCCGCCGTCATTTGACGGTGGGCGGTCCTGAGGCGGTTAATAATGACTTTCATAACAATGAACTACCTTTTGGTCTGTTAAAGTGATTGTAAAGTCTTGTTTAAAAAAAAAACAAACAAACATATTATACTTACCTCCTCTGTGCAGTTGGTTTTGCACAGAGCAGCCCAGATCCTCCTCTTCTCGGGACCCTCTTCGCTGCTCCTGGCCCCTCCCTCCTGTTGAGTACCCACACAGCAAGCAGCTTGCTATAGGGCACCCGAGCTGAGTCACAGCTCCGTATGTCCATTCAGACACGGAGTCCTGACCCGGCTGGTCCCCTTTCTCCCCTGATTAGCTAACTGACTTTGATTGACAGCCACAGGAGCCAATGGCGCTGCTGGTGTGTCTCAGCCAATCAGGAGGAGAGTCCTAGATGGCTAAGACACTCGTGGACATCACTGGAGAGATACGGGCCTCAGGTGAGTAATTAGGGGGTGCTGGGGAGGGTGCTACCCATAGAAGTTTTGTTATCTTAATGCATAGAATGTACCTTCTGCCTTTACAACCCCTTTAAATGTACAATTGAAAGCAATTTGTTATATCTGTTAAAAAAGTATGCTATCTTAAGGAGTTTTATAAACCTTTTCAGTTCCTATATTGCACTACAGAATAATTAGTGTCTATTCTGTAAAAATAGAATTGTGGGAATATTTGAGTAGTTTAGCAAAAGAAAACTTGGTAGGGCTGATACCACTCCGTCCACAAACAGTTGTCAACTGTCAATAGTCAAAATGTTGTCAACCCAGAGCAGAAATGTATGTTTTTATTTTATTTTTTATTCCGCCTTGATACACACTTTATAGTATATAGCAAACTTGCGATTTCTATCAGTTCCTGGTGAAGCTTGTTGGAGGAATTTTCATACTGCAGTGAGCTGTCCTATGAGGCTGCAGGGCTCCTGACCCTCTGTCTGAACAGTGCTTATTGGTCCTGGGCTGATAACATGCATTCTCCCAAGAAAAAAAAACTCCAGCAATACACACCAAACTAAGCATGTGCAGCTTGACTCCAAGGGCTCGGTCTTATCCAGACTTGTCCAGGGGGACAGTGCATGGAGGGGAGGATCTGTGCATACAGGATCAAGCAGCCTTTTTACACAATGCGGAGAATTAGCCCCTTAGGCTCCACAGTGAGTATAACAAGCATGCTTTGCTGCATATACAGACTGCATTTTACTGTTGTGGGTTTAGTAACACTTTAAGTTAACAAACTACAACAGACTAGGTAAATGTGAAAGAACCCTTAATGTCCTATACATTTAAAATAAGAAATTTGATTATATTCCTAGATTATATACTATAATGCTCAGCTGACATAAGGTTCAATACACCAAGCTTTAACACTTGTGCGTAATAATGATTATTATTTTCAACCATGGGACTGCTATTTTCTGCTTTCATTTGCTGTTATTGCCCAAAATGATGGCAAATAATGACCATTATAGCTTAGTTAATTTTGCCTATTGCATTTCACTGTTCAACCATGGAATATGAAAACCCCAATGCAGTGCTGAATATGAAGAAACTATCTCTAGTGTACCATGAAATTAAGTAGATCATTTACTTAACATATAAAAAATAATTAAATGTGTAGCATTTGTGAACAGAAAAAAATATACCTAAAATCATTATGTGGAATAAAAGTGGAACTGAAGGCAAGCTTGTAATTATTTCAAAATTGTTAAATTTATTTAAACACTGCTAATTCAATTACTTTAAAGTGAACCATACCATCCATTCTTCTTGCTATCCTATATAACAATAAATGTGCATAGACGAGGCTGCTGCGTGTATAGAGGCATACAGAGGCCAAGCCCTGCAGTCCTATGGTCTTTAATTGATGCCCGTCAAAAGAAGGTCCTCTTTGAACAGAGGGGATTCTCTTCCTTGGAAATGAATCAGTAATCTAAACAAAGTAATTAGGAGCAGAAGAACTACTGCAGCCAGCATATAACATTAGCCATAAGGTGTGTCTACATAGTTTCGTGAATGGTATCAGAAAACAATCAAATCAGAAAATACAATCAAATTAACTGTATTGGCCTTCAAAATAATCGTCATCCTTCACAACACACTTTTGCCAACATTCACAAAGCTTCTGGAAACTGACAGCAAAGCAGGGTTGCCAACCGCCAGTAAATTTACTGACAGTTTGTAAAAATCAGTGATTTTTACAACTGTCTATAAATATCAGGGTCTGATAATTTGTCATGCTGTGCTCACTTTTTAAGTGTAAACCGGGCAAATTACTTGATATGGGTATTGTCAGTGTTTCCATGTTATGTTTAAATATCAATTGTCTTAGTTTTTAATAAGAGTTCAGTTATTTCCCAGGTTGCCAGTAAAAAAAGTGCTCCGCCAGTAAATTTTTCATGTTTTACCAGTAAAAAAAGCTGCAGGAGGTTGGCAACCCTGCAGCAAAGGCCTCTTTAGGAATCAATCACAGAGCCGCTGTCACACATTCTTGGATTGCTGCCATGTCTACAAAATGTGCGCCTTTCATGACGCTCCTCAGGTGGGGAAACAGAAAGAGGTCCGCAGGCGCCAGATCAGGGAAGTACGGTGGATGATCGAGAACAGGTACACCGCGCTAAGCCAGGAATTGGCAACCAAGAATCGCACAGTGCGCAGGTTTACAGAAAGGATGGATCCTGGTCACACGTGGTAACGAAATCTCAAGAGGTTTCCCTCTGTTTTGCTTTCTGTTCCTCTATCACAGGGATATGCAATTCCTCCAGCTGTTGCAGAACTACAAGTCCCATGAGGCATAGCAAGACTCTGACAGCCACAAGCATGACACCCAGAGGCAGAGGCATGATGGGGCTTGCAGTTTTGCAACAGCTGGAGATCCGCTAATTGCATATCCCTGCTCTATCAGCTTGTGTGCCACAAATTGGGAACAGATCTTCTGCTTACCCAAATCTTTGCAGGCGTCCTTGCAAATGCCCAATTCGTCCCCCAATAGAGGCAGTCGCCGATCACGTGCCAGCATTTATTGCACTCACTCAATCATGTCTGGGGCTCATCCTCAGTCGTTTCCTGACGCGAAAACTTTTGAACCAGTCGTAAACACATTATCTGCTCACGGCTTACGATCCGTACACTTGCACCACCATTTCATGCACTTCTGTCGCTTTCCCCAATTTGTAACAGAACTTTATGTTCACTCGTTGCTCCATTCCACTGTGACCCTACCTCTCACACTGACTACGTTCGACTGCCTGCAGTGGATTTACCCGGACGGTCACATATACTCCACACTAGGTGGTCCTTCTCAACGTGTCTCTGGATAGCCATGTGCACACACCTGGCCCATGTTGCCTTTGAGATATTGGACCATTTACTGAACTTTTTAGACAGACTTCATAAATGCACACCAGTATAGAAATAATACAAGCTTGTCTACATTGAATTGTCCATGTATACCCGGGCATATAGTTTTTAATAGAGATACTTCCAGATGAATGTTTCAGTAAAGTTCAGTTTCAGGTGCTCCTGAGGATGATGCAGCCTTTATCTTTGTGTCGGAGGCCTGAAGATAAGATCAGTGGTCACCGGGGGATCCTCCAACTGTGTCCAACCAGCTTGGAGCAGAGCAGGAACTGCGTTGTGCCACCGAAACTCAGAGTCAGCCTAGCTACCCTGCGCTTTAGTCGTTCCCTAGTAGTTTGTAATCTGTCATGCAAATGGACCTCTAACTACCAGAAGTAGCCATCAGATGCCTAACCTGGCTCTAGCTTATGCTGGTTATTGAGCCCTAAGCTAAAACTAGCTATAGAATACTAGACCAGAAGAGACAGGTTTAACTAGTACTAGAAGCTGCATATAAACAATATTGCAAGAAACTGATTCACCTATTAATATACTGGAAGGTGGCCACAACACACACACAGTAGCACAGACCTAGTTATCTGGCACTGTGCATGTGAGATAATACCAAGAGGACAGGATGAGTCCAGGAAGTTATGGGCAGCTGCAGTTACACTATTGGAACATAGGAATACTTGCACAATAGTCTTTGCTTCTGATCTGGGTGAAAATACAGCAGCAGTGTGTATAAGGCCATGTGGCTCAGTTCTCTCTCTTCACTTCTCCTCTTTCTGAGGTTTTCAAATCCCCTCCCTGAGACAGGAAGTGGTAATAAATAAATATACATAGCAATGTGATATTAGCAGCTAACAGTAGGGGGAAGCAGATATCTAGCGATTAGCGATATGTTAATTTTGCAGGAAATTTGCAAATATATGTTTTTGGTCTAAAGGAATGACCACCAGCTGGTGGTCTGGAGCTTCATTATTCCAAGTATTTTTACATCAGTTATATAGCTGTACCTCAAAACTACTTTGGTTTCAGTCCCAGACTCAAGTAATAAAATCCACAAGGAAGAGATGGGGTAAATGGAGAAATGGAGGGACTTTGTGATACCCACAAGATATAAGACACATAAAGTGCATCCAGAAAGTATTCACAGAGCTTCACTTTTTCCACATTTTGTTATGTTACAGTCTTATTCCATAATGGATTAAATTCATATTTTCCTCAAAAATCTACAAACAATACCCCATAATGATAACATGAAAGAAGTTTCTTTGAAATTTTTGCCAATTTATTAAAAGTAAAAAAAACAAAAAAATCCCATGTACATAATTATATACAGGCTATGCCATGACACTCAAAACTGTACCATGTTTCCACTGATCATCCTTGTGATGTTTCTACAACTTGATTGGAGTCCAGCTGTGGTAAATTCAGTTGATTGGACCCGATTTGGAAAGGCACACACCTGTCTATATAAGGTCCCACAGTTAACAGTGCATGTCAGAGCACAAACCAATCCATGAAGTCCAAGGAATTGTCTGTAGCCCTCTGAGAAAGGATTCTATGGAGGCACTGATCTGCAGAAGGGTACAGAAACATTTCTGCAGCTTCGAAGGTCCCAATGAGCACAGAGGCCTCCATCAAACTGAGCAATCAGGGGAGGAGGGCCTTAGAAAGGGAGGTGACCAAGAACCAGATTGTCACTCTGACAGAGCTCCAGCGTTTCTCTGTGGTGAGAGGAAAACCTTCCAGAAGAACAACCATCTCTGCAGCACTCCACCAATCAGGCTTGCATGGTAGAGTGGCCAGACGGAAGCCACTCCTCAGTAAAAGGCACATCACAGCCTGCCTAGAGTTTGCCAAAAGGCACCTGACAGACTCTGACCATGAGAAACAAAATTCTCTGGTCTGCTGAAACAAAAATTGAACTCTTTGGCCTGAATGGCCAGCATTATGTCTGGAGGAAACCAGGCACCACTCATCACCTGACCAATACCATCCCTACAGTGGAGCATGGTGATGGCAGCATCATGCTATGGGGATGTTTTTCAGTGGCAGGAACTGGGAGACTAGTCAGGATCGAGAGAAAGATGAATGCAGCAATTTACAGAGACATCCTTGATGAAAACCTGCTACAGAGCACCCTGGACCTCAGACTGGGGCGAAGGTTCATCTTCCAACAGAACAACGATCCTAAACACACAGCCAAAGTAATAAAGGAGTGGCTACAGGACAACTCTGTGAATGTCCTTGAATGGCCCAGCCAAAGCCAAGACTTGAACCTGATTGAACATCTCTGGAGAGATCTGAAAATGGCAGTGCACCGGTGCTTCCCATCCAACCTGATGTAGCTTGACAGGTCCTGCAAAGAAGAATGGGAGAAACTACCCAAAAATAGGAGCGCCAAGCTTGTAGCATCATACTCAAGCTTGAGGCTGTAATTGGTGCCATGAAAGTTTTAAAGTAAAGGCTGTGAATACTTATGAATATGTGATTGTTTTTTGTTTTTTATTCTTAATAAATTTGCAAAGATTTCAAACACCCTTCTTTCATGTTGTCATTATGGGGTATTGTTTGTAGAATTTTGGGGAAAATAATGAATTTAATCTATTTTGGAATAAGGCTGTAACAGAAAAAAATGTGGAAAAAGTGAAGCGCTGTGAATACTTCCCAGATGCACTGTATAATGATAAAATCGAGTATTTATTGAAATATCATTAAAAGTAACCCCAAGAAGATCAGTCTAGGGAAGTTCAAGAACCATCAAAACGCAATAAAAATATTACATATAATTTAAACAATAAATGACAATAAGCCATGAGACATGGTGTAGTGATCTTGATTGTATAGGTCCAGAGCCCCAACGCATTTTGACTCATTAAGTCTTCCTCAGGGGGATGGTAATGCACAATAAATGCACAATAAATATAACAAATGTTCTACTGTCTGTGCTCAGTGCCTACGCCCTTCAGCATTATTGTATTTATTTTTAAAACACAAGATATCTTCAATTCTCTTGCATGCTGTTGAGGTCGGGAGGCCTGCTGGCAGATACACACAACATGTTCCTTCCGAACTCTACTTCTTCAGGTATGTGAAACAATGAAAAAATTACAAAAATGTGTCAAATAAATATGAGATAGTGAATTTTTCACCTTGGGAGAATGGACTGACTAGGAAGGATCCCCAATAGGATGAGCTGATCCAACCCGAACCCTGGGGCACATGTTGAATGTCTCTAAATACTCAATCCTGGTCACTCTTTAGTAGGAATCCAAAAGTCACCCACATGTGTATCCCTCAGTCCACCAAGCAACCCTACAGTAGTTGACAAAAAATAAAGATTATAATATCCATGTCTCTTTGCAGAATATCCAATTAAAAAGGTTGTGACACAGCATTTCAAGGATGTTACCTTCATCAGATCACTTGAAGTATAGCAACCCCAAACCATTGTGTGACTACTTTGCCTTTCCATATATATATATGGAATGGCTAAAGGCTAGAGCTATCTTCATTCCTGGTCTGGACCAGTGTTGCCAACCTCCCGCAGCGTTTTTTACTGGCAAATCATGGAAAATCTTACTGGCAGAGCACATTTTTTACTGGCAACCTGAAAAATAACTGAACTCCTATTAAAAACTAAGACAATTGATATTTAAACACAACATGGAAACACTGACAATACTCATATCAAGTAGTTTGCCCAGTTTACACTTAAAAAGTCAGCACAGCATGACAAATTATCAGAACCTGATATTTATAGATAGTTCTAAAAATCACTGATTTTTACAAACTGTCAGTAAATTTACTGGCGGTTGGCAACACTGGTCTGGACACACGGGAACACCAGAAATAGTAACTCATTTTCTTTCACTGAAGGAATTATAACTTTATTAGAATCCAATAGGTGCTACCTGGCTATAATTAGATAAAAATAGGGCTTAGTGAATTTTTTTTATTTATCAATAAGATGGGTTATTAAATGATCAGTGCATGTCTTGTAGAGTTTTCAGCTCAGAAACTGAACTTATTATCATAAAGGTTTAATGATTTCTGCCCAATCTGAAAATTACAAAGTTTCCAAGAGAGTGGCTGGTAAATCTCTCAGTCTTGTTATCCCCACTCATGAAGATGAATTGCGAGGTATGTATTGATCTGCTGATAGACAAAATGAAAGGGAGCCTGCAATATTTCCACATAGGAAATCAGCAAGGACACACTAGCTTGTTTTCTGATGAGTCAAACTTTGCTTTCCAATTATTTACCTTGCAGTGCTATAAAATCACTTCATTAAGTTTGAATTGATTAACCTCACATCAATGTTGCCCAATGGAATACAGCTAGAAAAGCAACTTGAAAGCCTGGATTTACTTTTTGTTTGTTTTCTGTGTAACATGTTTGTTAGGCATTCTTTGTGTAATTAAGCAGAACTGTGGCCTTCCATTAAAAAATATACGCTGCATTACTTCATTATACGTTTTATCTTAGTCCCACAAATACCTATTGATCCTGCCATTGAAGTCCACTGCCTGCGTGGGTTTCTTCTGGGTACTCTGGTTTCCTCACACACTCCAAATACATTCTGGTATTCTGTCTAAATTGATAGAGAGGGTATTTCCCATTTTTCTCCTGAGGGGGAGACTATGGGAGATGGGTATTTTAAAGTGCCCAGAAATAGTAAATCACTATAATAAAACAAGTCAAATCATTTTTAGCATATTTTATTTATACAATTTTTTTAAAAAAACAAAAGGAGTACAGACTCTCTGCAAATTAATATGTTCAAAACATGGACATATATTACAACCATGTGCTTGGATAGATATCGGAAGGTCAATGGATCAACGTGTTTCACCCAGATGGAGGGCTTCTTCAGGATCCACCCTGCAATATTAATAGAGTTTATAGCTCTTGTGACTTTATAGACAAAAATCAAAAAGCATCAGACATAATATGTAAGTATATGCTAGGAACCCAAAAGCGCACTGGTCAAAATCAAAATATATGGTCTATGATATGTGAGTAGATATAAGGAGACAAAAATCCCCACCATAAAAGAGCTATCCCATGGGTATAATATAAGAGTGCAAACATTAGCAGGATCTCAATGCCAGTGATTAAAGGGTCCAGTGAAGGGGTAGTATGTGCATCCTTACCCCAAAGACACCAGTCTGTCATAGGAGCAAAAAGCCATCATGAGCACATGCCATGTGGGAAGCATCAAATGGAAGTGTCGCAATGTATGAATGTGAGTTAAGGACTTTAGATTGTAACCTCCTTGAGGCCTTGGACTTATACAAATGTATAAGTATGTAAAGCACTGAATAAATTGACGCAGCTATATAAGTACCTGTAATAAATACATTTTTATGATTGTTTATTAGATGAATATACCCTCAATATTCTGTGCTCATCAATATCCTTATCTCGCCCTCACAAATGTAAAAAATACATACAGTATCTCACAAAAGTGAGTACACCCCTCATATTTTGGTAAATATTTTATTCTATCTTTTCATGTGACAACACGGAAGAAATGCCACTTTGCTACAATGTAAAGTAGTGAGTGTACAGCTTGTATAACAGTGTAAATTTGCTGTCCCCTCAAAATAATTCAACACACAGCCATTAATGTCTAAACCGCTGGCAATAAAAGTGAGTACACCCCTAAGTGAATATGTCCAAATTGGGCCCAAAGTATGAATATTTTGTGTGGCCACCATTATTTTCCAGCACTGCCTTAACCCTCTTGGGCTTGAAGTTCACCAGAGCTTCACAGGTTGCCACTGGAGTCCTCTTCCCCTCCTCCATGATGACATCATGGAGCTGGCGGATATTAGAGACCTTGCGCTCCTCCTCCTTCCATTTGAGGATGCCCCACAGATGCTCAATAGGGTTTAGGTCTGGAGACATGCTTGGCCAGTCCATCACCTTTACCCTCAGCTTCTTTAGCAAGGCAGTGATCATCTTGGGGGTGTGTTTGGGGTCATTATCATGTTGGAATAATGCCCTATGGCCCAGTCTCCGAAGGGAGGGGATTGTGTTCTGCTTCAGTATGGCATTCATAGTTCCCTCAATGAACTGTAGCTCTCCAGTGACGGCAGCACTCATGCAGCCCCAGACCATGACACTCCCACCACCATGCTTGACTGTAGGCAAGACACACTTGTCTTTATACTTCTCATCTGGTTGCTGCCACACACGCTTGACACCATCTGACCAAAATAAGTTTATCTTGGTCTCATCACACCACAGGACATGGTTCAGGACATCTCCTTAGTCTGCTTGTCTTCAGCAAACTGCTTGCAGGCTCTCTTGTGCAGCACTCATACGTCTACTTCCCAAAGACAACCTATGACCCATGACGCTGAACACGTGCACTCAACTTATTTGGTCGACCATGGCAGTTCAGTTTCATGATCTTGGCAATCGTCTTATAGCCTAGGCCATCTTTATGTAGAGCAACAATTCTTTTTTCAGGTTCTCAAAGAGTTATTTGCCATGAGGTGCCATGTTGAACTTCCAGTGACCAGTATAGCGATAACACCAAATTGAACACACCTGCTCCCCATTCACACCTGAGACCTTGTAACACTAACGAGTCACATGACACCGTGGAGGTAAAATGACTGATTGGGCCCAATTTGGGAATTTTCACTTAGGGATGTACTTGCTTTTGTTGCCAGCGGTTTAGACATTAACCACTTGCCATCCAGCCGCCGTCGTTTGACAGTGGCATGTTGGCTCTCCTGCGCAAATCGCCAGAGCTGTATGGCCGGCGTGGGAGGGTGTGATGTGGGCGCGCGCTCACTGGCTAGCGGGGGAGCCAATCAGCGGTTGGAATGGACTCAATGTCACCTGCGATCGCTCCCGAGACAGGCAGAATGGGGACCTGTGAGAGTAAACAATGCAGATCCCTGTTCTGTCAGGGGACTTAAGTGAGATTGTCTGTTCCCAGTAAATGGGAACAACGATCTCTCTCCTCCCCCAGTCAGCCCAGCCCCCATACAGTTAGAAACACTTCCCAGGGAACACAGTTAACCCCTTAATCGCCCCCTAGTGTTAACCCCTTCCCTGCCAGTGACATTTATACAGTAATCACTGGCTATTTTTAGCACTGTTTGCTGTATAAATGTAATTGGTCCCAAAACAGTGTCAAAAGTGTCCTATATGGCCTGTCACAGTCCTGATAAAAATCACAGATCACCGCCATTACTAGTAAAAAAATAATAATAATAAAAATGCCATAAATCTATTCCCACAGTTTGTAGACATGATAACTTTTGCGCAACCCAATCAATATACACTTATTGCGATTTTTTTACCAAAAATATGTAGAAGAATATATATCGGCCTAAACTGATGAATACATTTGTTTTTATATATTCTTTTTTGGAAATGTATTATAGCAAAAAGTTAAAAAAAAAGTTTGTTTTTTTTCAAAATTGTCGCTCTTTGTTTGTTTATAGCGCAAAAAATAAAAACCGCAGAGGTGATCAAATACCACCAAAAGAAAGCTCTATTTGTGAGCTTGATTTGTTGATTTTGTTTGGGTACAAAGTCGCACGACCGCGCAGTTGTCAGTTAATTTGACGCAGTGCCGTATCACAAAAAGTGCTCTGGTCATTAAGGGGGCAAATCCTTCCGGGGCTGAAGTGGTTAATGGCTGTGTGTTGAGTTATTTTGAGGAGACAGCAAATTTACACTGTTATACAAGCTGTACACTCACTACTTTGAACATATTGTCACATTTAAACGACAGAGGAGTTTTATTGAGTTGTGTGTCGGTAATTGGTGAAGTCGGGGCCTTCCTAAACGGGGGAATTACTGGTCTCGTGAAAAACACTATGCCGTGACGCAGTTTAATTGACTGTTGACGCGCCAGCACGCTGAAACATGGGTTTGTTTTAGTTGTTTAGTTCGAGTGTTTATCTCGAAAGAAAACCACCATAAACTAGTGGAGACGCCAAAAATAAAAAACGCGATATTTGTTTGTTTCTCGCTGTTAAAACTTTTTTTTGTTTGAAAAAAAAATTGAAAAACGATATTATGTAAAGGTTTTTTCTTATATATTTTTGTTTACAT
>BLSH010142164.1:22094-34102 GCA_018402905.1 Glandirana rugosa | reverse complement strand
GATCTCAATCCAATTGAAAATCTTTGGGGGGAGCTGAAAACTGCCATTGGAGAAAGGAACCCTGCAAATGTTCAAGAGCTTGAGCATATTGCAAAGGAAGTGTGGGAGAAAATGCCACCCGAGAAGTGCAAGAAGCTTATCGATGGATATAAGAAACGTTTGGAGGCTGTCATCGCTGCCAAAGGGTGTGCAACCAAATATTAAGGAGGGGTGCCAATATTAGTGCACATGCTGGTTTTCTGTTTTTTCTTTATAATTACAATATCTATGTTGAAATAACAATTGTCTTTGTTAAATTACTTTGGACCTCCAATTAAAAGATCCTGCTGATATAAATTTGGTACATTTCCATTTATTTCTGAAGACATTCACTCAGTTATGCAAAACATGAAGGGGTGCCAATAATGGTGAGCAGGACTGTATATACAGTACATTCGGCTTATTAGAATCTGGAATCTTATCAGAATCTGGAAGCCCCCTTTAACAAGGGGGCCTCCAAATTCCGCCCCCCCCCCCATGTGAATGAGTATAGCGTACATTGTACCCCTACCCATTCACCAAAAAAGTGTCTAAAAGGAAAAACCCACAGGAGACAATTTGGGACAAGTCCTTTTTTAAAAAAGAAAAAAAAAAAGTGTCCCCGATTTAATCCATCGTCAATAAAGACGCGCGACGACCCAAAAAATAAGAAAAGAAACCCAAAACAGCTCCTCCTCGATGGGAGGGCTCCCACTGACTGATCTCTCTTTGCGGTGATGTAAGCGGGTGACCCCCACCCCTTCTGACGTCATGTGAAGGGGCGGGGTCACTCAGTTATATCACCGGGTGGCCCCGCTCTTGAGTATAAATAAACTGTCAAAGCAAAAATAGGTCCGTCGGCAGGAGCCCCCCCATCGGGGAGATGCTGTTTTGGGTTTTTTTTTCTTATTTTACGGATCGTCGTGTGCTGTGATTGACGATGGATTACATCGGGGGACACTTTTTTTTTCTTTTTTAATAAAGGATTTTCCCCAAATTGTCTCCTGTGCTTTTTTCCTTTTTGACATTTTTTGGTGAATGCATAGGGGTACAATGTACCTGATACCCATTCACATGGGGGAGGATTGGGATCTGGGGGCTTCCAGATTCTGATAAGCCCCCCACCAGCAAACCCTGACAACCACAACCGAGGGTTGTCGGGATGAGGCTCTTGTCCCCATCAACATGGGAACAAGGTGCTTTGGGGTTGGGGGCGCAGAGCCTCCCCTGCCCCAAAGCACCCTCCCCCCATGTTTAGGGCATGTATCCTGGTATGGGTCAGGTGGGGGGTGCTCGCTTGTCCCCACCCCATCCTGCCTGCCAGGTTGCATGCTCAGGTAAGGGTCTGGTATGGATTTAGGAGGGACCGCACGCCAATTTTTTTTTAATTGTGGCATGAAGTTCCCCTTAAAATCCATACCAGAACCGAAGGGCCTGGTATGGACTGCGGGGGGGACCCCACGCAAAAAAGTGATTTTTATCTATGTTGCCGGGAGCTGGCAATACATTACAGCCGCAAGCAATTTTACATTACATTTTTTCTTTTGAAATGTAATTTTGCTCTGGCACTGTTCTAAACATCACACAGATGCGCCACTTTACAGGCAGACCAAGGGGATCCCCCAGGCACGATATTTAAAGGAATATTTATTTTCTTTTTTTTTTCACTTTAATCATTATTAAAATGACTGCTCCTGAAAAAAAACGATTGATTTAAAAACTTTTTTTTGCATTGATATATGTCCCCTAGGGCAGCACCCAGGTCCCCATACACTTTTTATGGCAATAACTTACATAGAAGCCTTTAAAATGAGCACTTTTGATTTTTTATGTTCGAGTCCCATAGACTTTAATGGGGTTTGCATGTTTGCTAGAACTTATTGCCTGTTCGCAAGTTCTGGTGCGAACCGAAACGGGGGTGTTCGGCCCATACCTATTCCTGAGACCTGAGTGAGAAGGGTGTTGTATTTGGGCAGAGGAGACGAGTTTTGAGAAGCAGCAGAAGACATATTGGGTGTGTGTGTTAATGGATTTAAGCTCTCAACATCAGGGTACTCCTGGTACCAGCAGCAGTGGCTCAGCACAACCACTGGCAAAGTGCATTCCTGAGAAGGGTGTTGTATTGTATGTGAGCAGAGGGGATATGTTTTTAGAAGCAGCATAAAAGATATTGTCATTGTGTGTGTTAATGGGTTCAATAAACAAACAATTTTCTGAATTACGAATCAATATCACGAATATATATACATACATAAATAATGAATTATCCAGAAATTAAACAATAAAACAAACTGACTTATCCAAAAATGAATTAATGTAACATAAAGAATATGACAAAACTAAATTATGTATTTTACTAATGAAAACGAAACAAAGGGACATTTTCCGTTGTGCACAAGTCTACTGAAGACTCCTGGGATGTTTGACAAACCAAGAAGTAACCGAAGAAATGTAAAAAAAATAAAAAGTTTAAAACAAGTAAATATGATATACTTCCCTATCTATTTACTAATGTTAGCAGCATGAGGATTAAAAATAATCAACGTTGTTTGGGAGAGTGACGTTCCACTTTAAGTTAAAAAACACCAAGGCTTTAGAGCCATTTTAAGGATTGGTAAGCTGCAATATATAAAAAAAAATTTTTGGTTTAATTTTGGGTTGAATTGGGCTTTAAAAACTCTGTTCTATTGATGTAGTTTGTAGGCAAGTGCAGTCTACTTTCTGCACTGCAGGTGGTGCTCATCTGCAGTGGCAATGCAGGTGGAAGAGGAAATCAAGAGGAACTTAGTTCCTCTATGATTTCTCGGTCCCATGGAGTCAGCTATCTGATTGGATGCTGGCTCCCCGTGTGAGTTTGGTGGCCATCTTGGGTTAGGCAGAGCTTATTTGAGACCCTGTGTCTTGGAAATTAATGTACGCTATGTGCAATCAACTTTGCTTGAGCTAATAAGCGCACTTCTCAGCTCTTTTGGATAATGCAATGTAGCGTGCTCCTGGTTACCAAGTAAAAGAGACAAGGCAGCTGTTATCACATTGGAAGCTCCTCGGTCAGTCCTACCTAACAAAAGGGAGCTCCGTTTATTTATAGGACTTTTAACAGAGGTAACAAAAGGGACTTAATGACTATACAGTTCAGCCAATCAAAGCCATGTGTATATTCAAAAAGTAGGTGTTATACATAACTCAACCAATGAAAACACATGTGTATATTCAAAAAGAACAATGACTAGGGGAGTGGCTGATTGTGCCCCTGCAGACCATTGAGGACAATTTCCTGCCATTTGTACTTGGAAAACTGTGCTCCACAGTTAACATAGAAACCCACGTATGGTAGAATTGGTGCCTGAGAAATCACGAGCGCTGTCCAAGCTCGTGCACACATTCTTGCGTCTACCATTGGTGTGATTCCATATTCTGCAGGGTTCAGAGAACAATGCATAGCCGGATTATATTACCGTACCTATAGACGTGAGGCTATCTGCAGGGACATGCTATGGTCTTTCCACGTGGTGATCAGGCACATAGATAGACACGAGCGTCCCTCCGCAAAAGCAGATAGGTATCAAGCTGATAATGTCTTTGCAGAGCAAACATACTGTATCTCCACCAAGCGAACAAATCTGCGCATAACGCAGGTACCCTCACTGGCGGACATATCTGCACAGAGTGAACACCTCTCCACATTCACAGGTAGGTTTTCACTACCAATGGTCCCTCACCGGTGCCAGTTTGCCACGGTTCGCTCTTATGAGTGAGCTGCGAGTAGAACTGACACTGGGAAACACTGTGACAATGCATATTGAATAAAATTTCTGCAACAGTCCCTCCTCTTTTGTCATATGCTCCCATGTGTCCCTCATTGAATCTTGATCTTCTTCTTCACACTAACACCAGTTCATTCACAAAAACCATTCAGTCCATCAAAATTTGAGTCCACAAAATAATAAAAGAGAACAAACAAAAGAAAAACCAGGGTTGACATGTAGACTCTATTCTTTGGGAGGGATGATTCAGAGGGAATGCATGAAGTGGGAGGTTGTAGCGGTGTCAGGGCTGGGCTCAGCCTGCCCTTCTCAGAGCTAGTTGCTCAGCTGAGGGTTAATTGCCAGTCTCAGCTTCCACTGTGTCTCACCTGATGTCCATTTCCTGCTCGTTAGCCAGCTCTCCTTGCTGTATAAACTGCCTGGATCAGATCTCAGAAGCCTTCGCCTGATCAACATCTCTGGAGAAATCTCTGCTGTGTTTTCCTGTGAAAGACTTTGCCTGTTTGGCGTTCCCTTCTGGTTCATGGATTCAAGACCCTGCTCAGCTGACTCTCCTCCTGGCTCCTGACCCTGAATTCCGTTTGTTAGACCTCACTGATCTCTAGACTCTTGTTTCACTGGCTTGCTCTGACTATCTGCTTTGGTTAGCGAACCCTGGCTATGTTTTGACCATGTTTACTCTGTTTCTATCATTTTACCTTTTTATTAAAAAGTGTGATTTTGCTGCACTATTGTCTTGGTCTGATTCATGGTTCCTGACAGTAGATGTATATAATCTACTTGCTGGTAATATTTTTTCCAGATTGGATGAGCAGGATCACCACATGGATCAATTTGCCATAGTGTTACAGACGTTTCTGAATCACACTGCTCACCTGGTTCCTCCTACGGTGGCCATTCCGGCACAACCTGTGTTGCATGCCGCTCCTGCTGATGCTCAAGTCTCTGTGCAGGCACCCGCCTCAAATATTACCTCTATGAGGGGTATGTCTGGTTCTGCTCTTCTTCCCCATCGATTTAGGGGGCGATCCAGTTCAATGCAGAGGGTTTCTCAACCAGGTTGGGATATACTTAGAGATGCTGCCCCAGGCATTCCCCATGGACAGAAACAAAGTAAGCTTCATGATTTCTTTGCTTTCTGACAGAGCCTTGGCCTGGGCAAACCCTCTATGGCAGATGCAAAAACCTATTGTCCAGAGTTTGTGGCCTCCTTTAAAAAGGTATTTGACATTCCCGCACGCTCCACTACCGCTGCCAAAAGCCTCATGTGCATCAAGAAGGGTACGAGAACAATTGCCGATTACACCATTGAATTCCGTACTCTGGCAGCAGAGTTGCTTGGAACAGTGAGGCTCTCGTGGCTGCTTTTTCTCATGGTCTCTTGGATAACATCAAAGATGAGATAGCAGCCCGAGACATACCTACTGAGCTGGAGAGATTGATCATGTTTCCCTTTCTCATTGACTCCAGACTCTGAGAGAGACCTTCCTTTAAGGAGCGCTTGCTGAAGCCTCCTGCACGTTTGGCTCCGAGCTTTGTAGTCCCACCCATGCCTCCCTCACCTCCCATACCTCCTGATTCCGAGCCTGTCAGTGAAGTAAAACCCATGCAGTTGGGCTTCACACATCTCTCTGTATTAGAGAGCCTTTAGGAGGAGGGAGAGATTGTGCCTTTATTGTGGCCAGGCAGGTCACTTTTTGAAGTCTTGTACTACCTGTCCGGGAAAAGCCTGCACCTAAGGTCCTGTAGGGGACTGACCTTAGGTGGCATTGTTATGTCCCCAGTTATCCAGAAGGATAAGCCCCTGGTTCCTGTTATGTTTTCTTGGTCTGAGTCGTCCATCAAGATACAGGCTCTAATAGACTCTGGGGCTGCAGGCCTTTTCATAGATAGTGCCTTTGTGTCTAAGCACTCAATTCCGCTGCAGCTTCGGGCTACTCCACTTGCCATTGAGGCTATTGATGGGAGACTTCTACAGCCTGCCCAGGTGATTCATGAGACTGCTCCATTCACCATGGCCATAGGGGCTCCTCACAATGAGATAATCCAATTCCAAGTCATTTCTTCTCCTCATATTCTGGTGGTTATTGGTTACAGAGGCACAATCCCTCTTTCGATTGGCTTTATGCTGAGGTTCTTTCCTGGTCGCCACAATGCAGAAAGACATGTTTTCAGAAAGTGGCTAAGGTATTGTGTATCTCTTCACTCTCCTCCCTGCCGGAGGAATACCGCAAATTTAGTGATGTCTTTGATAAAGGTCAAGCCGGTAGTTTGCCTCCACACCGGTCATATGATTGCGCAATTGACCTTCAACCTGGTGCCATACCCCCTTTTGGCCGGGTTTACCCTTTGTTTGTCTCGGAGGATAAAGCCACGAAGGAGTATGTCGCAGACACACTTTCTTGAGGGTTCATCCGCAAATCCTCATCTCCTGCTGGTTCTGGCTTCTTCTTTGTGAAAAAGAAGAGTGGCGAACTGAGACCTTGTATCGATTATCAGGGTCTCAATCACTTCACGATTAAGAATGCTTATCTGATTCCATTGATTATTTCACCGTCTCAAGGGAGCAGCGGTTTTCACGAAGCTTGATCTGAGAGGGGCATACAATCTCGTGAGGATCAAGGAGGATGATGAGTGGAAAACTGTGTTTAATACCAGGACAGGCCATTATGAATATCTTGCGATGCCGTTTGGTCTTTGCAATGCTCTGGCAGCTTATCAGGAGTTTATCAATGATGTCCTTCGAGATTTGTTGCAGCAATGTGTGGTGGTTTATCTCGACGATATCCTCATATATTCCAAGTCCCTAGAGAGCCATCACACAGATGTCTGCCGTGTGCTTCAGAGGATGAGAGATAACAACCTGTATTGTAAATTGGAGAAGTGCGAGTTCCATCGTGAACAGGTTAAATTCCTGGGTTATGTCATTTCCACTGCTGGTTTTTCGATGGACCCAGAAAAGCTATTGGCAGTTTTACAGTGGCCCCGACCCCTGGGTTTATGTCCACTACAAGATTTTCTTGGCTTTGCCAATTATTATTGGGAGTTTATTCGTAATTTCTCGTCTATGGTCAAGCCCCTGACTGATATGACCAGAAAGAACGGTAACCCACAGAATTGGTCTCCAGAGTTCATTAAGGACTTTGAAAGTCTCAAGGCTGCCTTTTTTTCTGCTCCTGTTTTGACACATCCGGATCCTATTTTACCCTTCATCCTTGAGGTTGATGCATCTGAGACTGCAGCTGGTGCCCTTCTGTCTCAACGTTCCACCTCTGAGAGCGCCATGCATCCTTGTGGCTACTTTTCCAAGAAGTTGTCTCTTGTGGAATGCAATTACGAGATTGGGGACAGAGAATTATTAGCAATCATTTTAGCCCATAAAGAAAGGAGGCATCTCCTTGAGGGTACCACTGTTCCAGTCCTCATTTTGACTGACCACAAGAATCTCACATCATTCTCGTCTGAGATTAAACGCCTCTCCCCCAGGAGGGCGCGATGGGCTCTGTTCTTGTCAAGCTTCGATTACAGTCTCATTCTTACCCGGTACTACGAATGTAAGGACTGATGCATTGTCGTAACAATTTTCCTCCGCTTCCAAGATGGAGTCGGTTCCTGTGATACCTCCTGATCCTATTCTGGCTACGGTTCATACCAGTCTCACTTCATCTTCAGGTGACACGATTCTTGCTGCTCAGATCCATGCTCCTCCTGAGAAACCTTGTGACCGCTGCTTTGTCCCTAAGAGTTTACATACTGCTGTGCTCCAAACTTACCATTCTCCCAAAGCTGCTGGTCAGCCAAGGAAAAATAAACTCATTTGGGCTATTTCCCAACAGTTCTGGCCTAGTCTCTGTGCTGATGTAGCCACCTTCATAGCAGCCTGTTCTGTGTGTGCTCAGAACAAACACATTTTACATACCTCTGTAAAAATCTGACCAGTGAAATGGGAGCCGTGATCCGACTCGATCGCTTGAGTTATACCCCAGTGGCACACTATCTCGGACAGGATCTTTTTCGCTGTGGTGGTGGAGTTAGCACATCGAACAGGCCATGCCACCGGCCAACCGGAAAACATTTCTATACAGACCAAGACATGTTCGTATGGCCCACTCCTTGTTAACGTAATGTAGTCTGAATGCGCTAAAAGGGATATTCCGGTCTGGGCGAATGCCGTTTAGTTACTGGTACGGTCCTACCTGGGTTGTGCAATGCACAAACCAGGCAGGCTACTGCAAAATTAGCAGCTGCAGTAGTGAATCCAGGGGCGATCCAATTCTCCTCCACCTGTGCACATAACCATTTTTGACTGATGCCTCGGATAATGAGCCAAATAGGTCATTATTGGAAAAAGCGACCTTGTTAAACACCATTTATCACCAAGACACATAAAAGGGGACGGCTAACATCAGGGTCTCCACGGAAAGGCTCAGAGCTCGATCTGCCAAGGCATTCCCACCGGCCTCCAGAGTCTTATCAGCCGTATGGGCTTTTACTTTTAGAATGGCTATCTTGTGTGGCAGACCAAAAGCAGCAAATGACCTGTCGATTCACTCCGCATGTTTCACCGGCTTCTCCGAACTATTCAAAACCCCTCTTGCCTTCCAGGTGGAACCAAAGTCATGTGCCACCCCAAAAGCATACCTGGTATCCGTATAGATATTGATCCTCTGGTCCTTATGGAACTCACAGGTCCATGCCAGTGCCTACAGCTCAGCTTCTTGTGCAGACATGTGTGAGCTCAATGAACCCTTCTCCACAATTCCACTGACCATTTGCACCGCATAACCTGTGTGTGGCTTACCATCTGAGGTTTAATACATGGAACCATCGACAAAAATGTTTTTGGCGTCTGGGATGGATGTCTCCTTCCCCGTACTGATAGCTGTTGATTCAAGTTCCGTCAAACAAAGGCAGTCATGGTGATCCTCAATGCGTTGTCCTTCTAAGTTAAAAAAGTTGGTTAGAGGTAAAGAGATTAGTATTGTTAGTTTGAAAAGTTTGCAAGTTGTCATTTTTCACACCGTTATCTCCCCCCTTCCCTTCCTCAATAACAGGAAGAAGAGATCCTGGCTTCAAAATGGTGCATCATCTTAGAGTCAGGTTAGTAGGGGTTAGGAGAGCCACTTCGTATTTAGTCAATCTGGCAGCAGAGAGGTGTTTTGTATGAACTTGATTTAGGATCTTCTGCACTGAATGGGGAGTATAGAGGGTCAATGGGGAGTCCAAGACTATGTCACCTATCTTCTGTAACAATACAGTGCAGGCAACCACGGCTCGTACACATCCCGATGAGCCTCGGATGACTGGATCTAGGATGAAGGTACATGATGGGTCGGTACCTGGAGCCGTGTAGTTGGGTCAGTACTCCAGTTGCATGGCCTTTGCTTTCATTGCAAAAGAGTTAGAAGGGAAGGTCATAGTTGGGCAGACCTAAAGCATGTGCTTTGGAGAGTTCCTGGGTCAAATCCTGATTGATTGATCAATTGTCATCAGACAATTGAAAAGGTGTTTGCGATGTTAATTCATAAAGTTGCCCCAGTTTGGGTGATATGTTAGGGACCCGATCTCTACAGTAGTTGACAAGTACGAAAATGGCTCTCATTTGTCGTGTGTTCTGAGGTCTCTGAAAGTCTTTCAATGTCTGGATTCTCTGGGTAGTTAGATGTTGAGTACTCTGAGATATGCAATCAACATTCTCCTTGCAGCAATGTAATTCCTCCTTGCTAGCTTTATTCTCCGTTGACTCCAGATGGTTAAGCAATGAGACAGTATGCTGGTAACATACATCCCTTGAGGGACAGCAAAGCAGCAGGTCATCAACATGATGTAGCAGCACCACCTCTGGATTCTTTGGGGTCCACTGATCTAACTGATTTTAAGCCTGCAACTGTACTCCGAGGGACTAGTTGCCGACCCCTGAACGAGACGTGTCCAAGTTAGTTGTCGTCCCTGGAATGAGAAAGCAAAATGGTACTGGCGCTGGGGATCTAGTGGTTCAGAAAAAAATGCATTAGTTAGATCAATGACACTTAAAAAGGTTGCATTTGATGGTATGGAGGCCAACAAGGTGTGTGAGTTGGGTACCAGGGGAGCATCACTGACAATGTTTTTCTTTATAGCCCTCAAATCATGTACCAATCGGAATGTCAATTCCTGGCCTTTAGAAGACATTTTGGCCACTGGGAACAAAGGAGTGTTAAAGGGGGATTTGGTTGGCGTAAGAACCATTATCTGTAGATATCAGTGTATTTGGATCTTAAGACTATCCATCTGAGCTACACTCAGAGGGTACTGTTGTAGTTGGGCCAAAATGCTCCCTGGCTTGATGTTCACTGTTGTTGGCTGAATCGGGAGAAGACCCACATCATACTTATCAATCACCCATAGTTAGGGATCCACCTCCGCCAGTACATCCAACTCCAGGAAACAAAGGGGTTCTGCTATGTACGATCTTACTTATCAATCACCCATAGTTAGGGATCCACCTCCGCCAGTAAATCCAACTCCAGGAAACAACGGGGTTCTGCTATGTACGATAGCACTATCATCACACATAGGCACTCAGCGGACAAAGTGCTACTGACCTCAATACCCGCCGGAGTGTATTAGATGACCGCCTGTATTTCTGACAAAGTATCGGCTCCTAATAGATTAATGGGAACATCATCCGATACCAGTACGGCTTCTGTGTGTTGCCCCAGCTTACAATGGAGAGGTTTAGTTGTTTGCAGACACTGTCTAACCTGTGAGACCTATAGTCGGGGTGGTTTCTCCCCAAAAGGGAACCTTGCCTTTAAGATCTTTGAATCTTAAAACAGTTCGGGCAAGTGAGGGGATATTTTAGTTCCTCGATGAATAAGTTGATGTGGGCTGACGCCGGTTTGCCAACGTCCTATGATGAATCATAGTTGTTGCCAACCATCCCTACAACTTGAGTTGTTGAATTGTCCGGGAAGAATTGCCATCTACTCCGGGGTCCTGCGAGTTCGTTCATACAGTTTTTTAAAAAATTGCCTTCCATTCTACAGTTACAACTAGTGATCAGTTATCACCAGAATTTGCAAACAGGCAAAACATTTGTGGGAACATGCGAACCCTATTAAAGTCTATGGGACACGAACATGAAAAATCAAAAGTGCTAATTTTAAAGGCTTATATGCAAGTTATTGCTATAAAAAGTGTATGGGGACCTGGGTACTGCCCTAGGGGGCATGTGTCAATGCAAAAAAAGGTTTTAAATCAATTGTTTTTTTCAGAAGCAGTGATTTTAATAATGATTAAAGTGAAAAAATAAAAATGAAATATTCCTTTAAATATCTTGCCGAGGGGGTCCCCTTGGTCTGCCTGTAAAATGCGCATCTGTGTGATGTTTAGAACAGTGCCGCCGCAACATGACATTTCTAAAGGAAAAATTGTCATTTAAAATCGCTGGCGGCTGTAATGTATTGTCGGCTCCTGGCAATATAGATAAAAATCACTGAAAGAAATTGCGTGGGGTCCCCCCCCCCCAGTCCATACCAGGCAATTTGGGTCTGGTATGGATTTTAAGAGGAACTCCATGCCGAGACTGAAAAAAAAAGTTGACGTGGGGTCCCCTCCAAAACCCATACCAGATCCTTATTCGAGCATGCAACCTGGCAGATCAGGATGGGGGGAGGACGAGCGAGTGTACCCCTACTCATTCACCAAAAAAGTGTCAAAAAATAAATAACCACAAGAGACAGTTTGGGACAAGTCTTTAATTTAAGAAAAAAAAAGTGTCCCCCGATATAATCCATTGCCAATCACCGATAATCACCTGCTGCCATCACCCCCTGCCACCATCACCTGTCACCATCACCTGCCACCATCATGTGCTGCAACCATCACCCCCTGCCACCACCACTCCCTGCTGCAACACCATCACCCCCTGCCACCATCCCCTGTCACCATCACCTGCTGCCATCACCCCCTGCCACCATCACCTGCTGCCACCATCACCCCCTGTCACCATCACCTGTCACCATCACCTGCCCCCATCACACACTGCTACCATCACGTGCCTACGTCGTCCCTCACCACCACCGTCCCCCACTACCAACGTCGTGTACTACCACCGTCCACTACCACTGTCCACTACCACCGTCCCCCACTACCGTCGTCCACTAATAGCCACTAACCGTTACCTAATATAGCCCCCTGTGAAAAAAAAAGAATTTAATTTCTGAACAGGGTTTGACAGAGAAC
>BLSH010142163.1:0-32317 GCA_018402905.1 Glandirana rugosa | reverse complement strand
ACACCAATGATGGGGCACTATTCCTCCCACTGACACCAATGATGGGGCACTATTCCTCCCACTGACATCAATGATGGGGCACTATTCCTCCCACGGACACCAATGATGGGACACTATTCCTCCCACTGACACCAATGATGGGGGCACTATTCCTCCCACTGACACCAAAGATAGGGCACTATTCCTCCCACTGACACCAATGATGGGGCACTATTCCTTTCACTGACACCAATGATGGGGCACTATTCCTCCCACTGACACCAATGATGGGGCACTATTCCTCCCACTGACACCAACTATGGGGCATAATTCCTCTCACTGACACCAAAGGTGGGGCATGGTTTACGCCAATTGATGCAGGGACATTTTCTAACAGCTGCTACTCACATAGCTATGCATTAGCCCAGTACGCATGACCATTACAACAATGGGGTCACTGCACTCCAATGGCCTCCACACTCCCCACATCTCATCCAATAGAGCACCTTTGGGATGTGGTGGAACGGGAGATTGGCATCATGGATGGGCAGCCGACAAATCTGCAACAACTGCGTGATGCCATCATTGTCACTATGGAGCAAAATCTCTGTGGAACGTTTGCAGCACCTCGTTGTATCTCTGCCACGAATAATGAAGGCAAAAGGGGGTCCAACCCGCTACTAGCAAGGTGTACCTAATAAAGTGGCCGGTGAGTGTATAAGTCTTACCTGAAAAAAATAGTTGGATTTTCTTCGCCATCTTCGCTTTCTTCCCCTCTGAATATTTGAGAAGTTAATCACCAGACACTTTGAGGAACAAACAGAAACTGATTGCAAGTCCAGAACATCCGTAATGCTTCATATGCTGAAAATAACTGATGGGAGGGGCCAGGCTATCTGTCTGGAGCTCTCATTCCTCATTATTGTGGTTAGGATATAGAGACCCCTGTCCATCCTGTTCCACCCGAGCATGGGTGTCACTATCATTTTCCATATCCCTGTACATTGTGTTCACTAAGAAACTCCTCTCATTTTTTAATAAAATGTATGTATATTCCCTGCTGAGACCACCAACTGCGGAAGAGAGTTCCACATCCTTACCGCTCTAACACTAAAGAACCCCTTCCTCAGCTTAAGACTGAACGGCCTCTCATCCAACTTCCTTGTTTTAGAGACCTGCCATGAATGGGGAACGGTCTCGTATGGCTAGACCCTCCGTGTAGCCTGGATGCTGGTTGGTGGTGTGCTTGGGGAGGGCACCCATGCAGGCTACAAGCGGGAACAGGGAAGCAAAGAGACGAGGATCTTGGAAAACACAGGACTAACAGGAATGGCAGGAGAATAATGCAGCACTGGGGTGCTGGTCTTACTAGGAGGAAGAACACAGAATACGTATAAGAACAGGAGCGTAACGATAGGGGTTGCAATTGAAACCGGGTCCCATGCTGCAGGGGGTCTTGTGCCTCCCTTGTACACCTGGATAGGAGAGATGGCGAGGGTGGCATTTAGAGGAACCGATCTCTTCCATTTTCCTCCTAATGCAGGGGATTGGTTCCTCTATATGCTGCCCCCACCGCCCCTTCTATCCAGTTTACTTGTCTTCTGCTGTTCCCAGGGCCCCTGAGTGCTTCCCTGGTCCCCCCACAGGGCTGCTGTCTTCCCCCCTCCTCTCTCCTGCCAGCTGCTGTAGAAGATGGGTCATGATGAAAAGTTGGTTGCAATTGGGACCGGGCCCTGGCATTTCACCAACATGGGGAGGTCCGAGGATGGAAGAAAGGGGGGCCGCTACAGAACTTGTGAAAAGGGGCCACTGCCAGACCGTAATAAAGGGACCCGCAATGGGAGTAAAGGGCCCCAGGATCAATGGGAAGAGGGAAGGGCCCTGGCCAGGGGTCAGGGGGGCCCTCCATAATTTCTTGCAACGGGGCCCTGAAGGTTCTAGTTATGCCTCTGAATAAGTACCACTTACTGCACTGGGGTGCTGGGCTCACCGGGAGATAGGAGTATCTTAGCAGGGCTTACAGGAACACAGAGGTAACAATATGTTGGAAAAACACTGAAGTGCACAGGGGCCCCAGGGAATGAAGGTACACAAGTTTACCGATGAGGTTCACCAGCAATCTAGGACAGGAAGGACACCTATAGGAACTGTCAGGGGATAGGGTTGCCACCTCATCCCTTTAATCCAGGACACTTTAACCACTTACCAACCGGAAGGTTTTGCAGCTTTAGGACCAGAGCACTTTTTGCGATTCGGCGCTGCGTCGATTTGACTGACAATTACGCGGTCATGCGATGTTGTACCCAAACAAAATTTGCGTCCTTTTTTTCCCACAAATAGAGCTTTCTTTTGGTGGTATTTGATCGCCTCTGCGTCATTTCTTATTGCCGCTATAAACAAAAGAAGAGCGACAATTTTGCAAAAAAAACCCAAATTTCTTACTTTTTGCTAAAATTCTAATCCAAAAAAAAAAAATATAAAAAAACATTTTTTTTCACCGTTTTTGGCCGATTTATATTCTTCCTCATATTTGTGATAAAAAAAATTGCAATCTGCGTTTATTGATTGGTTTGCGCAAAAGTGGCCGCGTTTACGGATGGTGAGAATTCATTTCTGGGGTTTTTATTTTTTACTAGTAATGGCGGCGATCTGCGATTTTTAGCGGTAATGCGATATTGGGGGGACATGTCGGACCATTTTGACACTTTTTTGGGACCAATGACATTTATTCAGCGATCAGAAATTTAAATGTCCACTGATTACTGTATAAATGTCATTGGCAGTGAAGGGGTTAACCTTCAGGGGGAGAGCTAGGGGTTAATAGTGTTCCCTGGGTGTGTTCTTACTGTGGGGGGGTTGGGCTAACATGGGCATGAGAGATCTAACTGATCCCAGTGACAGGGATCAGTAGATCTCTCATGCCCCACTGACAGGGCGGGGAACCGCCGTGTTTACATCGGCGGTTCCCCGTTCTTTTCCCTGTAGCCGCTCATCGCGGCTCGCCGGCGGACATCGGGTCCGCCCGAGCCGCAGGCACACTCCCCAGGAGTGCGGCGGGGCGCGCGCGCCCCCTGGTGGCCAAATGCGAATCGCCGCTTATTTACGGCGATTCGCGCAGGGCTCCCCGACTGCTGCCGTGAAAAGACGGCGCACGGTCGGGAAGCTGTTAATTACTCAGGTTGTTCTGTGGCTGATTAAGGTGGTAATTAAACTACCTTTGTGCCTCATCTGCATTAAATTAGCATCAGAACCTTTGTAATTCATATGTGTCCTAGATTAAAGGGATGATGTGGCAACCCTATCTGGGGAGAACCCAAATGACTGCAAGTACAACGAGGGTGAGGACCCTTGGAAGGGCTGTGGGGCAAAGCCTGGTTTTCTCCAGATCTCCTGAAGGTGGAGATGGGTTGCACTGCAGATGATTCCCAGGCTGCGGTTCTCAGACTCACCTGAGCAAGAAGCTGGAAACGAAAGCCTCGTACACACGGTGCGATGGTCGTATGAAAACGGTCGTACAACAGCTTGTTGTACGATCATCCGACCATTAGTACGCGCGATTAGAACAGCCAAAGTGCGACGGTCGTACAACACGAGTTGAATGAGCAAACTAGAAAACTTTGGTTGTACCAACAAGCGGTCGTACGACCGTTGTATCGTGTGTACAGAGAAATTGGTCCTACAAGTAGTAGTGTGCAAAACACGCATGCTCAGAAGTCAGGAACGCCCAGAAGTGTCCGTTCGTTCCTAATTCACAAATCACATTCACCTGAACTTCCTCCTTGTACCCTCGTAACACATCACTACATTCGGCTTGGTCGTACGATCGCTTAGTGCACGTCAGTACGCGAGATACAACAGCCAACATACAATTTTGGACGTCCGGTCGTACGACCGTCGCACCGTGTGTGCGAGGCTTTAGGGCTGATAAACAGATAAGAATCCCTTGCAGCGCTTAGGCGTAGGGATCACTGGACAGTAGGGAATACAGCCCAAGCTTTCAGGTGTGAATGGAAACACACAGACACTGGGGACAGGTGTACAGAGACACACAGGGCAGCTAGGAGTGAATAGAAGAAGAGAAACAGAAATCTCTAGGAACAAGTAAAGGTGCACAGGGACACTGAACAGGAAACAGACTAGAAAAACACTGCGAGACACAGCAGCAGACTGCTAGGAGCCGCTAGGGGTGCACGGGACTTGGAGCTGGACACAGGTGTGCGCAGCCTATTGCATTAGGGTGGCACCACAAAGAGCAAACACACATGAGTGTGTATATATGTCAGAACGGCAGAGATCGGTGTCAGTAGTTTATTTTTATTTTATTTATTTTTTTACAATTTTTTTTTTATTTTTATATTTTTTTACAATATTTTATTTTTTACAATTTTATTTAGGAGCCCTGCTGAAATATCAGGGGTCTAAAAAAGACCTCCGATGTCTCTCTTTTGGGGCAGAGAAAGAGACTGAGGACAGAGATTCCCCCGTCCCTTTCTCAGCCGCCAGGCAGCAGGGGGAATCTGCACAGTACAGGGTGATCAGGGTGTGCCCAGGCACACCTGCCACCCTACGTGTGCATGCCTATGAAGCTGGAAGCAGACTAGAAATACCCTGAGAGCATAGGTGTGCGCAGCCTATTGCATTAGGGTGTGCACCACAAAGCTCAATCACACACACCTTTCTCTGAAGTCTCAGCTGCACTGGGCAGTGAATGAATGGGAAGTGCCCACTCTCCATCCTGAAACATCCCCCGCAGCAGCCAGGGGAGAGGAGAGGAAGAAGAGAAGCCAGCAGTACTGCGGTTTGGGGAAGGGGGGGATTCACAACACAAAGGGAGGCCCAGGCACTAGGGGGAATCAGCACCGCACAACGTGATTAGGGTGTGCCCATGCACACCTGGCACACCCCCTGTGCACGCCTATGCCTGCGGTGTTTCGTGGTTCGCATCTGAGATGAATGAGGGATGGAGGAAGGAAGAAAGAAAGAGATAGGGAGGTAAGTTAAGAAAAAAGTCGGGATGGAGGGACAGCAGGCCCAGATCCTACACCACAATAGCAATATGTGTATTCCAGAAAGTTTAACAATCAGCAGATAAAGGTACTCCAATCACCTGGTGTTGGCGCTTCAATCATCCCGGCACCATAGTTGTTATGGTGTCAGGATGATTGAAGCGCATTATTTCTATTATTACATTGTAATGTAAAATAAAATAGTTCAACTCGCCATAATGCAGAATCAGTGGGAGCCCCGAGCGTTTCACTTGCCACTGTCGCCTGCTACCAGATGCCATCAGGTGACCCCAGCGGCATCCCTCCTTCCATCAGGTGCCCCCAGCGGAGTCCCTCCTTCCATCAGGGCCCCCAGCGGCATCCCTCCTTCCATCAGGTGCCCCCCAGCGGAGTCCCTCCTTCCATCAGGGCCCCCTGCGGAGTCCCTCCTTCCATCAGGTGCCCCCAGAGGAGTCCCTCCTTCCATCAGGTGCCCCCAGCGGCATCCCTCCTTCCATCAGGTGCCCCCTGCGGAGTCCCTCCTTCCATCAGGGCCCCCTGCGGAGTCCCTCCTTCCATCAGGTGCCCCCAGCGGAGTCCCTCCTTCCATCAGGTGCCCCTAGCGGAGTCCCTCCTTCCATCAGGTGCCCCCAGCGGAGTCCCTCCTTCCATCAGGTGCCCCCAGCGGAGTCCCTCCTTACATCACAGGTGCCCCCAGTGGTGATTGACCCTCCTTAGATGTCATCTCTGCTCGCCCGCCCCGCTCGTTCTGATCTCAGACAAACTTTAGTAAATCAGCCCATAGAGATCAATGAGCAGACTGTATTATTTGGAGCCTCCTGTCAGTGTGTAGCTCAGAGGTGTCTGTACAATTACACATACATGTAACCCATTCTGTAGATCTAGGATCACACAGATCTGTATACATTGTAGATTCCCTGAAGCCCATTAATGGCTGTATATGAGGGCATATGTGAGCTGCTTCTACTGACATATATTACGACGTGTATGTGACTTCAGATATCAGTCCTTTATTGTTGACCCTGGAGATTCTCCGAATATTCAGCTCGCAGGTAATTCCTGTATATTATGCTATGAAAGTACCAACGATCGAACGGAATATGTGCAGATCGTTCATGGCACTTGTCACACAGATGTCACCTTACCAGAGGACAGGCAGTCCGGTGTCAGGTGGAGGAGGATTGGTCCTGAACAAAATGCTGGCAGGTCCCATACACCTTATAAACGTACATTTTTCATGTGTGTGTAGACAGTGAGCGATCTTCCTATATTCGATCTGTCAGTCCTCACGCTGTGCGATCTGCAGAATCTGCAACCCGGCGACGCCCCTGGTTATGTGAATACAGAAACAAAATTGAAAACTTTCTGTGACTGCTATTACAGAGCCTGGGACCTCAACTGTGCTTTGTGTGCCCAGAGAGTGTTAGCCTAGAAGCCTATGTTACAGAGCTCAGGGCTGCAAGAAGCCACAGGACTGTTGTTGTGAACTGCTGACCACACGCTGCTCTGCCAGGAAAAGCGTGCTGCACCTGAATCACATGCAAAACTGTGTGCAGGGACCAGGCTGTAGGCTGCTGCTATGCTGAACACTACTTAAATCAGAGGTCTGCCGCCCATTTCATAATTAAAAGTCAGCAGCTACACATACAGTAGCTGCTGACTTTTAACTTTAGGACACTTACCTGTCCTGGAGTCCAGCGATGTCAGTACCGCCGCCGATCTTTGGGTCAGCTGGTCAGGTGCAGCCGCAGCCATTGTGGGTAAGGGTACCCGGCAGTGGAGCCGTTTGGCTTTGGGGCCGGACACCTACTGCGCATGCGCGAAGCGCTCTGCGGTCTGTCAGTGTCCCGGGGCGGAGGAGGGAGGAAGAGGGAGCCGGGCTGCTGACGTAATGCGCTGCAGCCGGGCTCCCGGAAGTGGGAAAAGAATACCTGTCAAAGACAGGTATCCTTCTCCCTCCCGAAAGGTGCTAAATGTGACACCTGAAGGGGGGAGGAATACGATCAGCGGAAGTTCCAAATGTGGGTGGAACTCCACTTTAATGCGGTGAGAGAGGAGCTTATATTCCAGAGTGTTCCAGTTGCTCACAGTGACCACGTGTTCAAGCTACCTGCTAAAGCTGCAGAGAGCGGGTTCAAGAGGAAGGAGCCTTTCACCAGCCACAGAGGAGGGACTAGAATCAGTCATCAGTGGTGAGAGGCTTCCAGCCACCATCTTGTTTACTTCAGTGAGCACTCCCACGCAAGGGCCCCATCACCGGCAGACTCTCTACATAGTCCCACTGGCCAGTGGTTAGGCAGGGCAACTCTGCATTAGGTAGTAGGTAGGCTGTATTGTCTTTGCAAACACCATTTGTATTGCTGTACTGTGTTAGATTGTCATTAAAGTGGTAGTAAACCCTCCTATCATTTTCAGCCAAGGAAGCTGCCATCTTGGCCTCTGTTTAATCTACAACTGCCATGATGCTGCACATGTGATCAGCTATGACACCAGCCATTGGATGGTTTGACAGTTTGGTTTAGAGCACAACCAATGGGAGTGTTACATTTCCGGCACATGCGGGTAATGGAACTGGTTTTTAAACTGTTAAATGGATGGGTTTACTACCGCTTTAATCTAAAATTACAAGCAAATATTGCTCACTAGCACCTGCCTAGTGCATGTTTGTGCACCAGTTGCTTCCCAGGCGGATGTGGTGAACGAACAGTGACACCCTGTGAATTGCGTCACTTAACAAGGTGCCTATATTGCTATATTGTAAATTGTTGTTAATTAACATAGAAACATAGAAAAGTGACGGCAGAAAAAGACTGAGTAGTCCATCGAGTCTGCCCCTTTTTATTTTTATTTTTTTACATTAACCTTGTTGTCTGACTATAGATTTATGTTTATCCCAAGCATGTTTGAAGCCATTTACTGTTGACTGTCTCACAACCTCTGTTGGTAGTTTATTCCAATCATCAACCACCCTTTCAGTAAAATAATACTTTCTAAGTTTAGTTTTGAACTTCCCCCCAGTTAGTTTGAGGTCATGTCCCCATTAACCCATTCCTTTCTAGGACTTTGCCATTAAATAAAGCCCATTTAAACCTGCAAGGTGTGTCAGTGTTCTCGGTTCCAGGAAAGGGGTGAGTCATCACAGGTGCAGGGCAGAAGGGACCCAATAAAAATACCAGCGGCTCCTGCGGGGGTAGTGATACACATGGAGCTACTGGGGACAGACTTAAAAGACACTGGGGGTCCCAGGGATCACACTGGAAGATGCATGCAAGCAGATACTAGTAACAGGGAAAGGGGGGGCAGCTACAGGATCACTAGGAATATAGGGGTCACTTGGAATCTACTCTGGAAGCCAAGGACATGAGGAGACTTGGGATAACAAGAGAGCACTGGATGTATACTAGGAATCTTCTCCGCTAGGAATTATGGGGGACACTAGGAATCTTCTCCACTAGGAATTATGTGGGAGACTAGGAATCTTCTCCACGAGGAATTATGGGGGACACTAGGTATCTTCTCCACTAGGAATGGGGATACACTAGGAAATCTTCACCAAGAATGGGGTTACACTAGGAAATCTTCTACAGTAGGAATGGGGGTACACTAGGAATTATTCTCCACTAGGCATGAGGGTACATTAGGAATTTTTCCCCACTAGGAATGGGGTTACACTAGGAAACCTTCTCCTCTAGGAATCATGGGAACACTGGGAATCTTCTCTACTAGGAATCACAGGGGACACATAAAGGTTGATTTACTAAAACTGAAGAGTGCAAAGTCTGGTGCAGCTGTGCATAGTAGCCAATAATGTGCTTCAAAGTTTTATTGTTAAAGCTTAATTGAACAAGCTGAAGTTAGAAGCTGGTTGGCTACCATGCACAGCTGCACCAGACTTTGCACACTGCACTTTTAGTAAATCAACCCCTAAGAATCTTCTCCAGTAGGACTCACATGGGACTCTGAATCTTCTCCACTAGGAATCACAGGGACAGGAATGGAAGTACACTATTAATCTTCTCCACTAGAAATGGAGGTACACTGGAAAGTCTTCTCCAGTAGAAATGGGGGTACACTAGGAAATCTCCACTTGAAAAGGAGGTACACTAGGAAATGTTCTGCACTAGCAATTGGGGTACACTAGGAAATCTCCACTAGAAATTGGGATACACAAGGATATCTTTTCCACTAGAAATTGAGGTATACTGGGAAAACCTCTCCACTAGAAATGGAGGTACACTGGGAAATCTTTTCCACTAGGAATGGGAGAACACAAGGAAATCTTCTACACTAGGAATGGGGGTATGCAAGAGAATCTTCTACACTAGGAATGGGGGTACACTAGAAATGACACTATCTCTTGTCACTTTTTTGGGGTTATGTTCGATATGTGCAAAGAGAGATCACACAAATACTTAAAAGTATATAATTTATTACAAGTAATGACAGATACAGATAAAGATAAAGAAAATATCAAGAATACTTAACTAAATGTGCTTGCTTCCCGCCATGGGTCCCTTTCATGGCACAGGTGACCAGGACCAGACACTGGCCTCATGGCCGTTCTGGGTGAGACTAACTTAACCAGTTTGGGCTGTGTTATTAAACTTGTGTGTAAGGAAAAGGGCCACCCCCAGCCAACACCCTGGTAAGCAACAATATGACCTTTACATTCCTGAGGAGAGGGGGCTAGCTTGACAATATAAGGCAGTTCAAATGCCAATAAGTTGAGTCATGCAAGGTAACCAGGATATTAGAGGCTATAATAGATATTTGTGAGGCCAACCTTAATGAGGAATAGGAAATATGCAATTTCCCCAACACTCCACCCCCTGGCTCACAAATTATATAATGCCTCCAACTGTAAATAAACACAACATCAATATTAGAAGGAGCACCTGATTATTGTAAACAAAAAGAATAATTCTCCCACACCCCAGTTTACCTTAAATGAAAAATGAGGGATCTAAAGTGTATTGAATCTAAAGTGTAGATACCTACTTTCCTTTCCCTGTCAGATTTACCTGCACAGAACATCTCATTTGGCTATGTTAGGGCTGAAAAATATAAAAATATCCAAACTTCAAAAAACTATATGTTGGACTAACAGAAGAACACCAAACTTCTCCTTTCGAAAGCACAGGAACACGTATGGACATCAAAGTCCTCCATACCTGGTGATGGACAGCAGAGTCTTAGACATCCGGTGATCAGATCGCAGCTGCAGCACAACAATTGCAATGCTGTAGAACTGAAAGAACTGTAGAATAGAAAGTCCATATCCTCCGGACTATTGCAGCTCACAAGTCATAGACGTGCAGGCACATACAGTTCAAGCACTTGACTATCAGAGCAGACAAAACAGTTCAGGTACTTCACGCTCAGATTCAGGTACTTGACCATGATAGCGGATGGAACAGTTCAGGTATTCAACCATCAGAACAGGTTTAACTTGCACCAACAGTTCAGCTGCTGATCATTGGCAAAGTCTTTATAGACGGTTGCTGCTGTCAAAAGTGTTTGCCTCCTTTCTCCAATATGCTTGTGGTTGACGTCAAGACAGGTGTGTTACCAAGACTGCCAGTCCAACCTTTCATACTTAACAATAATGCCCATATAGCCCATCATGGATTTAGATGTCTGAACAGTTAAATCCACAATCCCTAGTGACCTGGCCTAACACGAAAAGGAAAAACTCAGCTTTTTCTCATTCAGGGTGAAATATCGGTACAGGAACACCACCACCCATCTCCCACCTGAACTCTACTTTGTTTCTAAACTTAACAATGTCCCACCATAGGCCCAACTTCAAACCACTTAATGTGTGTATATTTCCTCTGTGTACTCCGGTCTCCTCCCACACTCTAAAAACATTCTGGCAGGCTAACTGGCTCTTGTCTACACTGACCCCAATATGTGTGTACAAACTACCCACACCTGATATGTCATTATACTCTACATGCCAGTCCCACACCCAAGCAATAGGGGAGAATTGAGGAAAGCTAAACCTGGGAACCTATTTGATTTCATAATCAAGTGTATCAAACGTGGTGGCCAAAGGATCACTAAGTGTCGCATATAGCAATGTATATATCAAAATGACAGCATCTTAATTTTGAAGGGCTTGGTTTAAAATTTGCAACCATTGCCATAATCATGATTAAGTCTAATTCAGTGGACATAAAATTACTTTTTCCATAATAAATGACATGATTAGCTTGAATTCAAACAGTCATTCATATAGAAAAATATACTTCAACTCAAACACCAGTTGTCACCCATTCTGTTCCTGTACTGTGCACATCCTGTGGATTCTGTTCTTTTTTCACACTCCAACAGTGACTCTGTATCACATGCCACTGCAATGCTTATGGCAGAATCTATTAAACTAGATCCTGCTATGAATCAATCTAAATACACACAGGAAGGGACAGTAGAGGGAGATAAACATATTATATTTGGGTCTTCTTATACCCTCCAAACCATTAGAAATATGTTTCAAATTCAACTTAATCAGAAAGAATAAAACTTGAACATCACAAATCAATACCCCTTTAAGTTGGGACTTTAAAGGCAATTGCAACGATATTTCATGAAAAAATACAAATTTATTAGGATAACCTTTACAAATGTTGACATTGATCAATAAAATACAAAATACATGGGATCAGAACAGAGGTCCAATCCTAGTTTCTAATTCAATACAAAGTTTGACAATTGTGCATTATGTATAGGAGATATAACCCGGCCCGGGACGGTCCCATGGTTTGCAAGAGTGACCAATCCTGGGGCAGGGTTATTTCCCAACGCGTTTCAGAATATAACTGTAACAATTCCTTCTTCAGGGAAAGATACCGCCATCTACAAGATAAACAATTATACAAACTAATACCTTGTATACACATACATTGAAGCAGCTCATACATAAACCTTTAGTATAGATTGTCACACTTACAGAGCAGTGTAATCATTTACTTTCTCAAAGGTGCAGTTTCCCAGGGACACAACGTTCCGCCCATGATATATTTCCCATTGTGATATATTCCCATCCCAATCTTTCCAAGTTAATATAATTATATCTCATATGTTATAAAAAGAGAGGTGTGACTTTCTCTCCTCCCCTTTGAATAAGGAGGATTGATAACAGGGTGTCCTCCCTTATCGGAGACCCTCGACAATAGTGACCCTTTTTTATTTTGTACTTTTTCTGAAACGGGAGTTTATCTCCGGTTTCTTGTTAAGTGTTGGAGTATTGTCTGAGTGGGTCTCTTGGGATGGGGGACCTTTTGGGCCAAGAGTGGGAGAACCTTATGACAACTATTCAGACTAACTATGAAGCCAAGGAACAGGTAGTCTCTTATTTAACTTCTCTCTTTTTTTCTTTGACAAAAAAACTTGAGAAAAAATCCGCCCTGCATTGGCACATCAGGTCCCTGGACAGATATGTACGAGAGGATATCAATCCAATTGGATTGAGAATACAAATATTTCCTATTCTGGAAAATATTTCCAGTGACTTAAAATCTGATTGGGAAAGGAAACTCAATGAATGTTCAAGGGACTTGATGTTGCTTCTACAGGGCGAATATCGAAAACAATTAGATGGTCTCAATAAAGAGATAGATACCATCTATAGTAGATTGACCCCTTTAAAAATTCATGAGGAGTATGGCTCATATGAAAACAAATTAAAGATACATCTGGAGGAGTTTAGTAGAAGCATACTCCAAAAAAAAAGAAAAAAAAAATACTGGATAGACAAAAACGCCTTTAGTGAGGGAAAGGCATATAGATGGAGCAATAATCGCCCCAAAAAAGGAATGCAGGCCAAGAGGTCAGGCAATAGAAATATAGATAAAGATTATTCATCTGCTACACCCTCTAATTATTCCTCTTCCTCAGTTTCCTCTTCACACACAGGACGGCACTTTGGGAAAAGAAAAAATTCTACACATAAACAGCAAGAAAAGGATGGAGCTCAACCAACCAAAAAACGCACCACTGAAATAGAGACCACAGAAAACACACATGATGGAAAAGGTGGTGGACACAGTATGGTGAGATCTCAACATACACTAGGGAAAGGGAGTACTAAAAGTACACATACAACTACGAAAATGTTTAAAAGCACGAAGGATCAGGGGGCTATCCCCAAGACCCCCACGGGCACTTTCTTAGAGAAGGACAAAATCCCCCCCCACACCGACACTTACAGTAAAGAAGGGGATAGAGGCATATACAACCAAACCCCAGTTGAAAGAAAATTAAATGTTATTAACTTGTCGTCACACACTCTGACGTGGGCATAAGAGGAGATCCTTTCTTTGGGCCTCTCCTTCTGCCCTGACAGAGGTGTAGACAAGTTTGAGGTGATTAAGGATGTGAATTTATTTTCTCGCAAATTATTATTTAAAAGTTTTTTATTACAGACAGAGTCATCAGGAAAAGGATGAGGTAGCCCCCAATCTTACAGCGGCAGATTTCAGGGCACTACGAGATTTGAATCTGCTGCTGCAGGAGAGTGGGTGGATGGACCTGAAGCAGCCTGGGAGGAGGAGATAGATGGGGAGGATGAGATAGAGTTGGGGGAAACCCACATTAAAGAAGATATTAGCTGGTTCAAAATAAAATCGCACAAATTTCCCCCTTTGACACAAAATCCAGCTTTGGGATTGTTTGTGCGACAAATTACTAAGGATATTGAAAACATGAAGATTATTCCCCATAGAGGAAATTTCACTATGGAACAAGAACAAGCGTTAAAATCACTTCAGAATAGTGCCAACATTGCAATCAAGTTGGCAGATAAAGGGGGAAATATTGTGTTGATGGACAACGACCAATATGAGTCTATGTGTCTAAAAATCCTAAATAACTCTTGTTGTTATAAAAGGATTTGGGCCGCCATGGTAGATAGAATTTGTCATCAGTTTTATTCCTTGGTTGATGAGGCTAGACAACAAGGAATCCTTACTGTTGAACAGTGGGAATTTGTACGTACCAGATATCCACGCATTCCAACTTTCTATGCTCTTCCAAAAGTGCATAAGAATCTACATAACCCTCCGGGACGGCCCATTGTCTCCGGAAATGGTTGTATTATGGAGGCAATGAGCAAATTCATTGACTGGCATTTAAGACCACATGTTTTGGAACTGGCCTCATACACCAAGGATACAATCCATTTGTTGCAAATTTTGGAAAATATGGAGATTCCGGAAACAGCAATATTAGTAGCTGTTGATGTGGAATCCCTCTATGGCAGCATCCCCCAGCATCTTGGGGTTGCTGCCGTGGAGAGAATCTTACATCAACACTCGACCCATGAGTGGAAATTCAACTCCTTTATTCTAACTATGTTAGATTTTGTATTACAACACAATGTCTACATGTTTAAGGGTTCCCACTACCTCCAGGTACAGGTTGTGGCAATGGGGACTTCTTGTGCCCCATCTTATGCTAACCTGTACCTGGGGAGTGGGAAAAAGAACTCCTCTCACGCAATGACCTAACTCATTACACCGAGCACGTCGTCATATGGCAAAGATACATCGACGACGTGTTCATGGTATGGGATGGCCCGGTAGATTTACTGAAAAAATATTTGGAAGAAATGAATAGCAATGCACTTAATCTATTTTCTACCATGACTTATCATGAAAGCAGGATTAGCTTTTTGGACATTTATATCCAAAAAGATAGTAGGGGTAGATTGAGTAGTACCCTATACAGAAAGGAGACTGCAGGCAACACTTTGCTGCATGCAAATAGTTTCCATCCTGAACCCTTGAAAAAATCTATACCCTATAGTCAATTCCTACGATTAAAACTAAATTGTACCACCTACAAGGATTTTAAAATAGAGGCTGACTCTCTATATGAAAGGTTGCGTGATAGAGGATATACCAAGACAACATTGAGGAAGGCATTCAATAGGGTCAAAGATCTTGACAGACATAAACTAATATTTAAATCTAAAAATAATAAGAAAAAACCTCAGATTCAAACTATAAGACTGATTACACGCTTTTCAAGAGAACACAACTACATACATAAAATACTGAGCAAACATTGGTCCTTATTGACGGAAGATCCCATCTTGGGAAAATTAGTAGGAACCCATCCTCAGATCACCTACAAAAAGGCGGGATCTTCACGAGACCATTTGGTCAGTAGCCAATACAGGGGCAGCACTCGAGGTGATCCATGCAGAGAGAGGGGTACCTTCTCCTGCGGGTCATGCTCCTGCTGCCCCTTTATTGGCGGGAAAGGATCTACAATATTACCAAATGGTGAGAGGCTAGTTCCCAGACACTTTGTTAGCTGCCACACTAGGGGGGGTGGTATATTTAGCACACTGCCAATGTGGTTCCTTTTACATAGGTAAAACTAAACAAGAATTTCAAGCACGAGTTAATAAGCATGTACACGGCATGCGAATGGGTAATTTATATCTCCCCTTGGGAAGACATGTAGCCAAATTTCATCATTTTCCTATGCCAAAAATTTTATTTACTGCATTGGATAGAATACACATTCCGGCCGGGGGGGATTGGAACAAGACTCTCCTCCAGTGCGAGATGCGCTGGATCAGACGTCTTAGGGCCACCACCCCCCCTGGCCTGAATGAAGCTGAAAGCTATAGGCCCTTTTTGGAGGGCTACAGTTCGGGTAAAACTGATTGAATTCAAATAATGTCTGGTTTCCTTGCCTTTTCTTTTTCTCTTTCTCCCTTGCTTTCATTCTCTTCGCTCTCCTTGGGCTCTTTTACCTGTATTGGACCATCAGGCCTCATCTTAGGGGAATTTATCCCCTTTATCCCAGCTTGGTTTGGGGTTTCCCGTCCTCGGAAGACCCTCCCTCAGACATACTAACAACAAACCTGGAGATTTTAAAATAATTTAAAATAATTATTATAATAATTTAGATGTTTTGCAATTTTTGGTTTTGTACTGATGTCATTGTTGTCACTTATAGTTCAGCCCAATGGGTAAGCTAATCTTTAATTTATGCACAATAGTATTCTTGAGGGTTGATCCCTGGGTGCAGATCAATTTTCCGCCTATTGGTTCCCATTGTGTCCAGCACAAGAAAGGCCCCTGTGGCTTGGCTAGGTGCCTCCCGGGGGCTTGGCTAGACAGCGCCCTATGAAAGGGCAACTTTGTTTCCCTCCACTAGATGGCGCTGTCTCTTCTTGTGCTGTCGGTTATAGTCCATGGCCTTCTGTCTACCTTCCTCCTGAACGTACGTTCGGGAGGTCAGAAATGATGGAGTACGCGATGACGCACTTCCCGTCGTGGGGCGGCGCATGCGCGGCTTATAAGGACGCGGGGGATGGTAGCCGGCGCCATTTCCTTACCTTCGGTTGATACGACCGTAGGTCTCAAACGGTCCGGAGACCTCGTGGAAACGAGCGGATGATTGGATGAGGTTTTTCCTCCTTCGGGACTGTTTTACCTTGAGGTGGTTACCTCCTCCCTTCACGCTCATCTGAGGTCCTGGTACCGGACCCATGTGTGCAGTTTTTCTATAAGAGGGTAAGTCAATTTTGGAAGCTAATATGGAAACATTTGAATTTGAACTTGTTATTGTTCCCCTTTTCTAAAAAATTCCTTTTGTCTTAAAATTCTCCTTATTTATCTAGAAACCTTCTACTGCATGTAATTTATGCACCGGTTGTTGGCATTTTTGTCTACTATCCTGACACAATGGGAAATATATCATGGGCGGAACGTTGTGTCCCTGGGAAACTGCACCTTTGAGAAAGTAAATGATTGTGCTGCTCTGTAAGTGTGACAATCTATACTAAAGGTTTATGTATGAGCTACTTCAATGTATGTGTATACAAGGTATTAGTTTGTATATTTGTTTATCTTGTAGATGGCGGTATCTTTCCCTGAAGAAGGAATTGTTACAGTTATATTCTGAAACGCGTTGGAAAATAACCCTGCCCCAGGATTGATCACTCTTGCAAACCATGGGACCGTCCCGGGCCAGGTGATATCACCTATACATAATGCACAATTGTCAAACTTTGTATTGAATTAGAAACTAGGATTGGACCTCTGTTCTGATCCCATGTATTTTGTATTTTATTGATCAATGTCAACATTTGTAAAGGTTATCCTAATAAATTTGTATTTTTTAATGAAATATCGTTGCAATTGCCTTTAAAGTCCCAACTTAAAGGGGTATTGATTTGTGATGTTTAACAAAGGGATGATGGCAATGCACATCCCAGTTTGTGGAGGTACTTTTATCTATATATAGAATAAAACTTGAATACCCATCATGCAGCATCAAAATGATTAGCTGCTCTGTTTACAACCAGTTCTACTAAAACTGTCATTACATTCACATAAACAAAATATCAACAATTAAGACGATGCAAGTTGTCAATGTATGTTGTAATCTTTGTCTTTAGTTCTTGGACATCAAACCATATCAGACAGGTGGATTGACCCTGTTTAGCACTATCTAGGAACTAAACAAAATAAAAGGTATTAGTGCATTATCATTACATTTCCCACCTAGAAATAAACAGATGGTTAGCACAAAACACATATTCAAAACACTTTCCAGACAAAACATATAACCATATTTTTTAATGAGAGTGCACTCTTTTCTACTCATGTTAAATGAGCTCATTAATTAATGAATTAATCACCACGTGGATTTTCATTAAAGGACGTCCATCAAAAGTTGTCAATAATTCACCATGGTTAACATTCACAATAACATTTGCAGTGTGTTCATTACATTGTGAACAAATTTTATACATCACCAAATCCATATTGATTTTTCTATTTCAACCCCTTCCCATACAAATCTTGGAAACTTCTGTATCAACAAAAAAACTTATAAAACAATCATTAGTGTTATATTCTAAAGTATCACACTTCATGACAATCACCAATCCAGACAATACATAGACATACATCTTCAGTGATCATTTACTGTTGTTCTATCTTATACTGTTACTCTTTGCTTGCTCACACATTTAACATGTTATACAGAACTTGTCTAATCAGCTATTTTGTTCAAATGACCGGCAGAAAGAGGTACAACTAGTTTTTTATCAGTGGGCGGAGCCTTCTCTCTTTCCACGCCCAGTAGGCTGTAATGGAGAACTGCTGCTTTTAGGAATTTAAAGGGTGTCGGCCGCATCAGCTTTCTCTTTGTGAATCCTAGAGTTACAAAGCTAAAAACTAACAATTTCAACTAGGATTGTATTTCTGCAACATAATTAAACATTTCCCTTGGTCTTATATATCACCCACATTTAAACATTACATTTAACAGTATATTCCTTATTTCTTAGATGTTCAGAATGTTCCTGCTTCACAGACAGGCACAATTTTTTAAAAGGGGGTTACAAATGGTGGAATGTCTGTCTCTTTATCTGTTTCCTCTCTTTATTTACACAGACACACAGAGCATGTAAAGGGAGGGAAGGAATCTGCAAATGAAAGCATTCTCATCTCTGAGTCCCAAATACTTTCTTATAAAGGATGACCCTCAAACATAAGTGACAAAACTTATTTTACAAATCATACTAAGCATTACCTATCTCTCTTAAGGTAATCTTGTCATTTTATATAGACAATATAAACAAGTAACATGTGTATGTCCGAATGGTTTGAAGCTAACTAATGGACATAACAATCAATTTGAGCAGTCAGCTCGGTTTCAATATTCAAACAAGTCTCATTGCTCTGAAATTTCTTCAATCCAGAAACCAATGCTGTTTACTATTGCAAATTAAGGCTTCCTGAAGATACAACAGTTTCATTTGTATATCAGTCTCTCACCCAATTTATCAAACAAAAACAAAATCGCAAGGGGTCCAGTCAACACCAAAACAAAAATTTGCTTGCACCTGATCACCTAAAGGCACCTCAAATAAGCCAGCTAAGAATCTGATACATTTCCTACTCTTTCTGAATGTACTATGGCTCGCAATACAAATACACAACATTAAACCCAGCACAAACAGTCTAGCACAATTCTGCATCATTTTTGTATCTCTTATTTGCACAAATCCACCCCACTTCTGGTACCAAATCTCTTGTCACTTTTTTGAGGTTATGTTCGATATGTGCAAAGAGAGATCACACAAATACTTAAAAGTATAATATTTATTACGAGTAATGACAGATACACATAAAGATAAAGAAAATATCAAGAATACTTAACTAAAGGTGCTTGCTTCCCGCCATGGGTCCCTTTCATGGCACAGGGGACCAGGACCAGACACTGGCCTTATGGCCGTTCTGGGTGAGACTAACTTATACCAGTTTGGGCTGTGGTATTAAACTTGTGTGTAAGGAAAAGAACCACCCCCAGCCAACACCCTGGTAAGCAACAATATGACCTTTACATTCCTGAGGAGAGGGGGCTAGCTTGACCATATAAGGCAGTTCAAATGCCAATACGTTGAGTCATGCAAGGTAACCAGGATATTAGAGGCTATAATAGATATTTGTGAGGCCAACCTTAATGAGGAATATGAAATATGCAATTTCTCCAGCACTCTATGTGTTCTAAAATTGACTTTAGTGATATTTTTACTGAAATTTGCATTTTGTAAATATCGTATGACATAAAGAATTGGGTGCCACCACTGTTTTATTCTCTAGGCTGTCTAGTTTAAGAAAATATACAAAGTTTTGGGGGTTTATGTAATCTTCAGGTCTAAAAGGATTTTTTAAACATAAGCACAAATATATACAAAAAAGGGTCTGCAAATGAAAGGCTTAAAAAAATCCTAGCAGGCTTTAATATTACTTGAAGTAACAGCTTGATTACAATGACAATCAGTATCTCCATTAACATTTGTTGTGTTATCTGGATTATCTTCAAAACATAGTCATCTGCACTGCAAATCCAGCAATTTTTCTTGGCAATTCACTGCCACATTGGTTGCATGGTTTGGGTCCCACTCCAACATCTTTGTTCTCTTCAGCTGGCTGCCTCTTTCGGGCGGATGCAGGCCCAGGACACGTCTTTCTGGTCCATGGCTCAAATGGTGTTGGGGGTCAGGGCTGGTCTAAAAGAGCCCCAAAAAAATATATATGGCAGGGAAAAAAATAGCATTTGTGATTGTAGGGGGGAGTTCAATTCTGCTTTAATATTCCCAAAGTGAATATTTAATCATCCCAAATTTGACCTGGACCTTCGCAAATACTTTGCTGTACATCCTGTTCTTTCAACTGGAACCATGTGAACAATGAATCATGTATATAACAAAGGAAGATACATTTTTTGTGAATTGTCTCCATTTAGGAAATTGTGGCAGTTTATAGAAGTATAGGGCTGCATAGCAAAGTGTTGTTAGTCACACTATCACAGCATTGAGAACTGAAAAATGGTTTGCTACTGAAGGAGGATATATAAGCTGGCACTGAAGTGATTAATTATGTTATTTAAAATGCTATATCTTACAGATGAAAGCAAGGGTGTTGCTAGGTTGGAAAAAGACCAGGGGCTGCGAAAAATGGGTGTGGTGTAAATTAAATAGTGGGCGTGGCTTTAGGGGGTGTGGTTCGTGTCTGAGATGAACGAGGGATGGAGGAAGGAAGAAAAAAAGAGATAGGGAGGTAAGGAAAGAAAGAAGTCGGGATGGAGGGACAGCAGGCCCAGATCCTACACCACAATAACAATATGTGTATTCCAGAAAGTTTAACAATCAGCAGATAAAGATACTCCAAACACCTGGTGTTGGCGCTTCAATCATCCCGGCACCATGGTTGGTATGGTGTCAGGATGATTGAAGTGCATTATTTCTATTATTACATTGTAATATAAAATGAAATCATTCAACTCACCATAATGCAGAATCAGTGGGAGCCCCAAGCGTCTCACTTGCCACGTCAACTGCCACCAGATGCCATCAGGTGTCCCCAGTGACGTCCCTCCTTCCATCAGGTGCCCCCAGCGGAGTCCCTCCTTCCATCAGGTGCCCCCAGCAGAGTCCCTCCTTCCATCGGGTGCCCCCAGCGGAGTCCCTCTTTCCATCAGGTGCCCCCCAGCGGAGTCCCTCCTTACATCACAGGTGCCCCCCAGCGGTGAGTGGCCCTTTTTACACAGGTGTCCCCAGCGGTGAGAGTCCCTCCTTACACAGGTGTCCCCAGCAGTGATTGTCCCTCCTTACACAGGTGTCCCTATCGGTGATTGACCCTCCTTACACAGGTGTCCCTATCGGTGATTGACCCTCCTTACACAGGTGTCCCTATCGGTGATTGACCCTCCTTACACAGGTGTCCCCTGCGGTGAGAGTCCCTCCTTACACAAGTGTCCCCAGCGGTGATTGACCTGCCTTATACAGGTGTCCCCAGCGGTGATTGACCCTCCTTACACAGGTGTCCCCAGCGGTGATTGACCCTCCTTACACAGGTGTCCCCAGCGATGAGAGTCCCTCCTTACACAGGTGTCCCCAGCGGTGATTGACCCTCCTTACACAGGTGTCCCCAGCGATGATTGACCCTCCTTAAACAGGTGTCCCCAGCGGTGATTGACCTGCCTTACACAGGTGTCCCCAGCGGTGATTGACCCTCCTTACACAGGTGTCCCCAGCGATGAGAGTCCCTCCTTACACAGGTGTCCCCAGCGGTGATTGACCCTCCTTACACAGGTGTCCCCAGCGGTGAGAGTCCCTCCTCACACAGGTGTCCCCAGCGGTGATTGACCTTCCTTACACAGGTGTCCCCAGAGGTGATTGTCCCTCCTTACACAGGTGTCCCCAGCGGTGATTGACCCTCCTTCCATCAGGTGCCCCCAGCGGTGATTGACCCTCCGTACACAGACAGCGGTGTTTCCTGGAGAGAGGAGATGTGAGAGACGCTCCCCGCCAGTTGGAAGAGCAGTGATGTGGGGCGGCAGAGAGAGATGATGCCATCTCTGCTCGCCCGCCCCGCTCGTGCTGATCTCAGACAAACGTGTTCTTTAGTAAATCAGCCCATAGAGATCAATGAGCAGACTGTATTATTTGGAGCCTCCTGTCAGTGTGTAGCTCAGAGGTGTCTGTACAATTACACATACATGTAACCCGTTCTGTAGATCTAGGATCACACAGATCTGTATACATTGTAGATTCCCTGAAGCCCATTAATGGCTGTATATGAGGGCATAGGTGAGCTGCTTTTACTGACATATATTACGACGTGTATGTGAATTCAGATATCAGTCCTTTATTGTTGACCCTGGAGATTCTCCGAATATTCAGCTCGCAGGTAATTCCTGTATATTATGCCATGAAAGTACCAAAGATCGAACGGAATATGTGCAGATCGTTCATGGCACTTGTCACACAGATGTCACCTTACCAGAGGACAGGCAGTCCGGTGTCAGGTGGAGGAGGATTGGTCCTGAACAAAATGCAGGCAGGTCCCATACACCTTATAAACGTACATTTTTCATGTGTGTGTAGACAGTGAAAGATTTTCCTGTATTCGATCTGTTAGTTCTCACACTGTGCGATCTGCAGAATCAGCCGACCCCTGTCTGTGATTCGGCTCTCTTGTGCAGCCGCTCGCGGCTCTGTAAAGCCGCCGGCGGCTTTGTAAAGCCGCCTGCCCCGGCTCTGTGAAGCCGCCCACACGCAGCTCTCAAAAGCAGCCTGCTCGTGGCTCTGACAAGCCGCCCGCTCGCGGCTCTGTCAAGTCGCCTGCCCGCCGGGCGGGTGACTTGACAGAGATGCGGACCCGCCATTAGGGACACTCGGGGCTTTGGGCGTGACATTTGGGGCTGCAGCCCCGATAGCCACCCTCTGGCGACGCCCCTGGTTGAAAGTAACTGGTCACATAAAGTGTTGTATGCCTAGGTACCACAATTGTAGACACATTGGGATCTATTTATAAAAATAAACAAGAAAAAACCTGCACAGCCATTCATCCAGTGAATCTGTGTGTATATTTGTTCTGCGCCAGTTAGTCTGTAACAAGAGATACAATGTAACAATTTTAGAAAACACTAGAGGGAATTAAGAAACCAAAGATTACATTTATTTGCCAATTCCTTCCAGTGTACTCTAGAATTGTGTATTGTATTTCTTGTTACAAAGACATGTATTTCCAATGCGCCTCAGTTCCATCTAAAGGCCATAATGTGCTTTTTAACTACTGTTATCCCACTCTGCTAACTTCATACAATCCTCTGTGTTTCCTAATGATAGGTACTCCTGTGTCTGTGTTTTATGAAAAAAAAAAAACCCGCTGGCTGTACCTGATTTCAGAGCGCCGTTCACGTGACCGGCCGGCTCTCTCCTCTCCCTCTTTGACAGCTGCAGCAGGTGGGGCTGAGATTCCCTTCTCGTTCCTGATGTCAGAGAGAGTCGGACGGTCGCATGAGCACCAAGCGGCGCTCTGTAATCAGGTATTGCCTGCATTTTTTTTTTATAAAACACAGAGACAGGAGCACCTATCATTAGAAATCACAGAGGATAAGATATTAAAAGTTATTTCAGCAGCAGGAGGGGGGGGGGGGGCAGGCACTTGATACAGAGCTGACAGTCAGGAAGGGAGGGGGAGAGAGGACAGAGGAGGACAGGAGAGCTGCAGATAATGGAGGCATGTAAACTGACCATGGTGTCAGGGCTCAGCAGCCATGTTATACGGTGGTCAGTTTACAGGGGAGGGCAGAACCAGGCAGGAATTTCAGGTGATACAGGGGGCCAAATGACACAGCACAAGCACTGTGCTGTATAACATGCTTAAACCACATGCCGACCGCCTAACGTACTTGTACTGTGACCACAATTGTAGACACTTTGGGATCTATTTATGAAAAAAAAAACCCACAGCCATTCATCCCGTGAATCTGACACAGAGCAGACAGGCAGGGAGGGAGGGGGGAGAGAGAACAGAGGAGGACAGGAGAGCTGCGGATGACGGAGGCATTTAAACTGACCACGGTGTCAGGGCTCAGCCGCCATGGTAAACCGTGGTCAGTTTACAGGGGGAGGGTATAGCCAGGCAGGATCAGACAGTTATTTCAGATGATACAGGGGGCCAAATGACACAGCACAAGCACTGTGCTGTATAACATGCTTTGAACACTTGCCGACCGCCTAACATACCTGTACTGTGACAGGTCAGCTCTATTGCATGAAATCACATGGCTGTATGTCATTTCATGCAATAGACACTGGGGGGCACGCACGTGCCACCGGAGGTACGATCACATGCTGATTGGTCAGAGGGGGAGCCAATTAGGGGGTCTGGCAGACACGATGTCCATTCCCAAGAGCGGCAGAATGGCGGTCTGCCTATGTAAACAAGGCAGACCGCCATTCTGACAGGGGAGAAGATAGACATCTTGAGTTACTGCTAAGCAGGAACACTGATCTCTGTCTTAACCCAGTCAGAGCAACCCTCACACAGTTAGCAAGCACCAGCTCGGCACACATTTAACCCTTTGATCATCCCTGATGTTAACCCCTTCCCAGCCTATGTCATTAGTACAATAACAGTGCATATTTTTAGCACTGATCACTGTAATAATGTCACTGGTTCCCAAAAAAGTGTCAGTTAGAGGTCCAATTCATCCGCAGTCCCGCTAAAAATCGCTGATCACCGCCATTGCTAGTAAAAAAAATAAATAAATAAAAATGCCATAAAAATATCCCACGGTTTGTAGACGCAAAAACTTTTGTGCAAACCAATCAATATACGCTTATTGGCATTTTTTTTTTTTTTACTAAAAACATCTAGCAGAATATATATTGGCCTAAATTGATGAAGAAATTAGATTTTTTTATTGGATGTTTTATAGCAGAAAGTATAAAAAATATATATTTATAAATTGTCGCTCTTACCGCCAAATACCACCAAAAGAAAGCTCTATTTGTGGGAAAAATATGACATTGATCTTATTTGGGTACAACGTCGCGCGAACGCACAAATGTCATTTAAAGTAACTGTAACGGAACTGACCCACTCCGCTTGAGTACTTCCGTCAGAATACCGCTTCCCTAAGTCCGAACATCAGAGATCAGATGTTATAGCCACCCGAACAAACTATACAACACTAGCTTGTAGGAACATGGACTGTTTATTTGAACCAACACAGAGAAATATATATACCATATCAGGAGCACTTTCCCCCTCCTCTCCTGATCACATTACTTCATTAACATAACCTAATTATCTAGTCCTTTAACCAGCCTAGGTGATCTTCAAGGCCAGACGTACCCTCTGCTAAATCACAAACTACAAAGCACATTGTTATTAGTATAAACACATCCCCCAATAGTTGATTAACAATTCACAAGTAACCATGAAGTCCATGAAATAGCTGTCCAATTTCTTGGTCACCCTGTGCACCTAAAAGACACGGGGTGACTGAGACATAAGAGGGGCCTGGTGAGCTGAGACAAGGGTTTCCCAACCTCTCCAAGGGATTCTGGGTTCCACGGGCCCCCTGCCCAAAGTTAGTCTTGTCACATCTCTCCCCTTTCGGCAGAAGACTAACACAGGTGGAGACCCCAGACGGGTTGACTCCGAAGTTAGTTGATCGTTCCAGTCCCCCAATGTCTATACCCACACAGTACCCCAAACAAATTGTCCCAAGCAAATCATTACTCACCCAGCCAACCTCTGCCTCTCTCGGAGAACATACCCGCCACTGGGAAAAAGTGCAAACTGGCCCTTCTCCCTGGAGTCCTGTCAGCTGCTGGAAAGAAGACAGGGTGGCTGGGCTCACTTCATCATGCTGTTGGGGGTCTGGGCCAACTACCCAGCATCCCTGGGGTACACAGGTGGAGACTGAAATCCCATGCAGGTTTACTTGATGATAATCCCCCAGTGCTTGCAAAGCATGGCTGACATCGTCCTGTCTCAATGCTGGACTGTTTCCTGGGGCTGTGTCAGTGGAGACCGAAGTCCCATCCACTTTCACAGGACCTCCTTCTTCTGTTAGTTGAGGACAGAGGCCAGCAGCACTCTGCCCCGTTGCCAGCTCTTCTGCTGGAGGGTCACTGGATTGTTCCTCCTCTGTGATAAAGTCTAATAACTCCCCAGTCTCTGGAACTGGTGTCTGGGGATAGAGATTCACCATCTTCTGTACATAGAACACAGAGGATGTTACTGGTGCTAAGCAGAGCTCAGTGAAGTATGGCCCTGATGCCTGCTCTTCTGCTGGTGGGTCACCAGGTTGTTCCTCCACTGCGGAAAAGTCTAATAAATCCCCAGTCTCTGGTACTGTTGTCTGGGCAAAGGGGTTCACCATCTCCTGTCCGTAGAACCCAGAAGATGTTGTTGGTGCTGGGCAGAGGTTAGCAAAGCTCTGCCCTGTTGTCAGCACTTCAGCTTTGGGGCCAGCCATATTCAGAGTTTCCGCTGTTAATTGAAAGGGCATGCTGCTCAATGTGTTCTAACAGTTCCCTGTATGCCCTTACCAGATGCTGTTCCTTAGCAGATATTCCATGTCCAGTTTAAGCTCGTAGACCCCTGCAAGACCAAGCATGGCCTCTCTGTAATCTCGCAGGTCCTCAAGGGTAGGCCCTCCTTCACCAAACACAAAACCATCTGTAAGGCTCTCCCACAGCAATCCAGGGCCACAAAAGTCATATCCCTCCAGAGAGCATTCGGCTGTCTCCCCTAAATATTCCTCTGCATGCCATTGCAGAGCCTGATACCGATTGTCCAGCTCTATCTCCTGCTGAACCAGCCTGTCCAACTCAGACACCCAATGCTTCTGGGGCTGCTCTCCTAGGAATGGCATCCGCAACTCCCGTTGGTCACTGGCTCATTGCTCTGGGGTTGGAAAGCACTTTCCTTAGTGTCTACCAGTGACCTGGAGGGCACCAATCCAGACCTGCACACGGATCTGCTGCCTAATCTCCATGTACTGATCCACAGACACAGTCCTAGGGATTGCTGAAAGGGCGCTCCGCAGCAGCTCCTGCAATTTTGATGCCAGATCCATATCTCCACTGGGATGACTGAAGTCTGCTATCCCGACCTTGGATCCTGGTGGTGGTTTGGACTTGTTCACAGCCAGAAAGCACGATCCCACCACTTGCCACCAATGTAACGGAACTGACCCACTCCGCTTGAGTACTTCCGTCAGAATACCGCTTCCCTAAGTCCGAACATCAGAGATCAGATGTTATAGCCACCCGAACAAACTATACAACACTAGCTTGTAGGAACATGGATGTTTATTTGAACCAACACACAGAAATATATATACCATATCAGTAGCACTTTCCCCCCTCCCCCCCTGATCACATTACTTCATTAACATAACCTCATTATCTAGTCCTTTAACCAGCCTAGGTGATCTTCAAGGCCAGACGTACCGTCTGCTAAATCACAAACTACAAAGCACATTGTTATTAGTATAAACACATCCCCCAATAGTTGATTAACAATTCACAAGTAACCATGAAGTCCATGAAATAGCTGTCCAATTTCTTGGTCACCCTGTGCACCTAAAAGACACGGGGTGACTGAGACATAAGAGGGGCCTGGTGAGCTGAGACAAGGGTTTCCCAACCTCTCCAAGGGATTCTGGGCTCCATGGCCCCCCTGCCCAAAGTTAGTCTTGTCACAGTATCTCTAAAAATGGCCTGGTCATTAAGGGGGTAAAATCTTCGGGGGGCTGAAGTGGTTAAATTAACAGGATTTTTAACAAATTTTTTATTTAGGGTAACAAACACTTTAACCCCTTCCTTACCGGGCACTTAAACCCCCCTCCTGCCCAGACCAATTTTTGGCTTTCAGCGCTGTCGCATTTTGAATGACAATTGCGCGGTTGTGCGACGTTGTACCCAAATAAAATTTGCGTCCTTTTTTTCCCACAAATAGAGCTTTCTTTTGGTGCTATTTGATCCCCTCTGCGTCATTTCTGATCGCCGCTATAAACAAAAAATGAGCGACAATTTTGCAAAAAAGAACAATATTTTTTACTTTTTGCTAAAGTACAAATAAAATATTCATCAGTTTTGGCCGACATATATTCTTCTACATATTTTTGGTAAAAAAAATAATCGCAATCGGCGTATATTGATTGGTTTGCGCAAAAGTTATCGCGTCTACAAACTGGGAATTGATTTATGGCGTTTTTATTATTTTTTTTTTTTTACTAGTAATGGCGGCGATCTGCGATTTTTATCGGGACTGCGATATTGGGGCGGACATGTCGGACATTTTTTACACATTTTTGGGACCACTGACATTTATTCAGCGATCAGAAATTGAAATGTCCACTGATTACTGTATAAATGTCATTGGCATTGAAGGGGTTAACCTGCAGGGGGCAGTGAAGGGGCTAACAAATGTTCCCTGGGTGTGTTCTAACTGTGGGGGGGCAGGGCTGGGCGGGACATAACAGATCTAACTGATCCCAGTGACAGGGATCAATAGATCTGTCCTGTCCCCTGTCACAGAACGGGGAAACCGCCGTGTTTACAACGGCGGTTCCCCGTTCTGAGGCTCCTAAAAGAGATCGGCGGGTCTCGGGCGGACTTTGAGTCCGCCCGACCCACGGGCGTGCGCGCGCCGCCGCTGCCGCCAGGGGGCACGCCTGGAGCGTGCGCAGTGGAGGACGTCCATGGACATCCTCCCGGCATTTCAGATCCGCGCTGGAGCCGTACTTTGGCAATAGCGCGGATCTGAAGTGGTTAAATGGACTTTTATTTAGAAGAGAAAATAACATAAAGAAGATTCATTTTTCCAATTCACAGACAATGAATGTATATGTAGAATTGCTGGATGAATGGCTGTGCTCATTTGCTTTAAAAGTAGACACCATTGTGTTTTTCAGGCAGGGTGAGTTAGCTGGGAAATCCTGAGAAAGAGGTTTAAACAAGAAAAAAGAAATAAACAATTAGGGAAACCAGGTGCAAATCATTGTCTATTGCAGTGGTTCTCAACTCCGGTCCTCGGGACCCCCCCAACAGGCCAGGTTTGCAGGATAACTGAAATTCATCACAGGTGATATCATTTGCTGCTCAATGATTGCAGTATTCTAGTCTGCATCTCCCCAAAGCAATATTTAAAATCTGGCCTGTTGGTGGGTCCCGAGGACCGGAGTTGAGAACCACTGGTCTATTTGGACAGATATAAATAGTATTGCATTTACAACATGTTCATATTAGTGTGTGACCTTTGCAGTTCTGTGCTTCTGAATTCCTGGGCAGTCAAGTGTAACAGTCTGCACTGTTCAAAGACAGATTTCTACTCTAAACAGATGCAAAGGTAAAAAACGGTACTAAAATCTTTTTTTTTAACTATATTGGCCCAGATGGGTTATGCCATAATGCACTGCATATTAGAACATTATGTGTCATAATGTGCCCTACAGTGCTGAGATGGCACTGATCCCATGGGTCTCAGGCACTTCCATCTTTATCAGGTTTTCCTTCTGGGTTCCGTCTGGCCACTTAATTGGTCAGGCCATGATGACCTCACTCGCACAGCAGTAACATTGCCATGGCACACAGCGGGTACACTGAGCTGTGCATGGAGGCCTCAGTGTACATGATTGTTGACAGGCAGAAGGAAATCAATAGGGTGTCTTCTGTCATAAATATCCTGCCTGTCATTACCCTTTTAAAAAGTGGATTTAAAGTATAACTAAAGGTAATTTGTTTGGACAGAGTGGAGAGGGATTAGAACCCCTGTCAGTTTTTATTGCTGTCTGTGCCCTTGTTAGGGAGATTCACCCTCTCTATTTGTCCTGTTTACCATTATCATTGAAATTGGTGAAAATCTTCCAATAGGGACATTAGTTCTGGTGACAAACCGGGATTCCCTCAATTTGGAGCCATTTCCTCTCCCATCCTGTTTTAGCTATGCAAAATCTTCCCTATGGGTCTCAGATGGCAAAAAAACTGGCAGGGGTTATAACCCTCCCTCCATCCCATGCTATTAAAATGGACACGTTTACCACATTAAGAGCAGGCTTTATTTCTGACACTGTTTGGTTACATGTAAAAATCTGCATTTTTTGGAAGAAAATTACTTAGAACCCCCAAGCATTATATATACACAGTATCTCACAAAATTGAGTACACCCCTCACATTTTTGGAAATGTTTTATTATATCTTTTCATGTGACAACACTGAAGAAATTACACTTTGCTACAATGTAAAGTAGTGAGTGTACAGCTTGTATAACAGTGTAAATTTGCTGTCCCCTCAAAATAACTCAACACAAAGCCATTAATGTCTAAATCGATGACAACAAAGGTGAGTACACCCTTAAGTGAAAATGTCCAACTTGGGCCCTATTAGCCATTTTCCCTCCCCGGTGTCATGGGACTCGTTAGTGTTACAAGGTCTTAGGTGTGAATGAGGAGCGGGTGTGTTAAATTTGGTGTTATCGCTCTCACTCTCTCATACTGGTCACTTGAAGTTGAACATGGCACCTCATGGCAAAGAACTCTCTGAGGATCTAAAAAAAAGAATTGTTGCTCTACATAAAGATGGCCTAGGCTATAAGAAGATTGCCAAGACCTTGAAACTGAGCGGCAGCACGGTGGCCAAGACCATACAGCGGTTTAACAGGACAGGTTCCACTCAGAACAGCGCCTCGCCATGGTCGATCAAAGAAGTTGAGTGCAGTGCTCAGCGTCATATCCAGAGGTTGTCTTTAGAAATAGACGTATGCATGCTCCCAGCATTGCTGCAGAGGATGAAGGGGGGGTCAGCCTGTCAGTGCTCAGACCATACGCCGCACACTGCATCAAATTGGTCTGCATGGCTGTTGTCCCAGAAGGAAGCCTCTTCTTAAGATGATGCACAAGAAAGTCCGCAACCAGTTTGCTGAAGACAAGCAGACTAAGGACATGGATTACTGGAACCATGTCCTGTGGTCTGATGAGACCAAGATACATTTATTTGGTTCAGATGGTGTCAAGCGTGTGTGGTGGCAACCAGGTGAGGAGTACAAAGACAAGTGTGTCTTGCCTACAGTCAAGCATGGTGGTGGGAGTGTCATGGTCTGGGGCTGCATGAGTGCTGCCGGCACTGGGGAGCTACAGTTCCTTGAGGGAACCATGAATGCCAACATGTACTGTGACATACTGAAGCAGAGCATGATCCCCTCCCTGGGCTGCAGGGCAGTATTCCAACATGATAACGACACCAAACACACCTCCAAGATGACCACTGCCTTGCTGAAGAAGCTGAGGGTAAAGGTGATGGACTGGCCAAGCATGTCTCCAGACCTAAACCCTATTGAGCATCTGTGGGGCATCCTCAAACAGAAGATGGAGGAGCGCAAGATCTCTAACATCCACCAGCTCTGTGATGTCGTCATGGAGGAGTGGAAGAGGACTCCAGTGGCAACCTGTGACGCTCTGGTGAACTTCATGCCCAAGAGGTTTAAGGCAGTGCTGGAAAATAATGGTGGCCACACAAAATATTGACACTTTGGGCCCAATTTGGACATTTTCACTTAGAGGTGTACTCACTTTTGTTTCTAGCAGATTAGACATTAATGGCTGTGTGTTGAGTTATTTTGAGGGGACAGCAAATTTACACTGTTATACAAGCTGTACCCTCACTACTTTATTATTATTGTAGCAAAGTGTCAGCTCTTCAGTGTTGTCACATGAAAAGTTAGAATAAAATATTTACAAAAATGTGAGGGGTGTACTCACTTTTGTGAGATACTGTATATATATATATATATATATATATTTTTTTTTTAAGAAGAGGACCTACTGAATACAATGGTGGGTGCTGGAGGTTCGTGAAGATGCCCAACACTTTCATCATTCTAAGCTAGGGGTCTCCAAACTTTCTAATCAAAGGGCCAGTTTAATGTCCTCCAGATTTCAGGGGGACCGCATTGTGGCCAGTGGGGGTAAAAAAAGTCCCATGCTCAGCATTAGTGAGAATAAACTTGGCCTTAGAGCCTGTTCACACAGGGGCGACTTGCGTTCCAACTTGAGTCGCCCCAGGTCACTTGACATCTGAAATCCCATTGAAGTGAATGGGAGCCGTCTTAATGTCCACTACTGAAGTTCCTGCATGACTTCAAGGTGGTTTCTATCCGACTTGTGCCCATAGAATTCAATAGAAGTCGCCTCCAAGTCGGATTCCCCATCTATATGGAAGAGACTTTACAGTGAAAAGAAAATGTATCCAGGGCAACCCCCTCCATCCAGGGCCATCTTAATAGCATCATGGGCCTCTGGGCAAAGTAATGCACTGGGGCCCCTACAAACATTGCCTAATTTACATACCTAGTCTCAAGAATGTCAGTATAAATAATTGATCGATTTGAGCTTATATTTCCTAGTACTCTCTATAAAATTGATTTTAAAACAAGAAGAAAACATGACATAAATCAAGGATTAATCAACACAACTATCCAAATAATAT